>ML289124.1:0-31001 GCA_005239495.1 Nicotiana undulata
TTTTCAAAACAAAACGGTGTCCCGAAGCATCGTCAAAAATCCGGGTGGCGACTCTGAAAATTAGTAAATCCCAAAAATCGAATAATGTCACTTAAAGTGGAAAAAATCCCTCATTACCCCTTCATCAATAAGGGGGTAGTGGAAAAAGGAGGTGTGACAAGGTATGTATGGCTAACTCTAATCTTCATAGAATGAACTTATTGGTGTTCAAATACCGGGTATGAATTCCTTGTTTAATTCTCTGAAGAATTGATGGTTTCAATGTGTTAAGTTGGGAAGCTCATGTTTCTATGTTGTTCTAAGTGACTACCATGTCAACATGCTATTTGAAAGTATGAATTGTGATTTTCATGCTCTTTCCTTTATGATGTGTATGAATCCTTATATATGTGTTGGTTCTAGTTGATATGGAAGATGAGTGTATGAAACGGTTAAAGAGAGGAATCTTACATAAATGGTTAAATATGCCCAAGTGCCAAGAACGTTATAATAAATGATGGGAAGAGATGTGAACTAAAGGATTTAATTGATATGGTTAAGAGTGAGATGGCTTAGCCGATCGGGCCGAGATCGGGCTCCATGTTGTACACATGGTGGTAATCGCATCGAAAATATGATATTGGTAATGTCTCACTGTTTCAAGTGAGATGGATTAGTCGGTTGGGAAGAGATCGGACTCTGTGTGAAAACGACACTGTGGTAATTATGAATCTATGATGCTGTAATGTCTCACTTGGGATGGCTTAGCCCGTCGGGTCGAGACCGGACTTCGTGTGAGAACGACACGGTGGTATATTAAAATTGTGGCACTTGGCTTTAAAGGACTACTATTCAAAAGATGGAATAACGGATTAACAAACCATGGTGACTCTTGTTTGTGTTCCTCCTATTTCTGTGAAATGTTATTTGATGCCTCTAATTGTATTATTACATGTTTGTTATTTGTTCTATCTAGAATAGAGTTTGTTCATACATACTAGTACTATTCAATGGTACTAATGTCCGTTTTGCCGGGGGCGCTACATCTTTTAATGGATGTAGGTGGCTCTGAAGCTGGTACCGATGATCGCAGGTAGCGGTGCCTTCTCCTTCTCTTTCTCCCCGCAGCAGTCTCGGTGAACCCTATTTATTTCTGGGGTAATGTATAGAATATGTCATACTTCTTTTTGCTTATGTTGTTACATTTTGAGGTATAGACGGGGCCTTGTCGCCGGCAGGGTCACTTTGTCTTTTCTATATTTAGGCTCCGTAGACAGATTGTGGGTAATGTCAGGTATTGAAAATTTAACTAGAAATGTTGTTAGTTAGAAAAACGTTTCCTTGTATTTATTGTAATAGTTTGTTTAGTATGATTGTAACCGTTAATGAAAGACGAAGATAAAAATTGTCACTGTAATGCTCATAAAGTAAGATTTATGGAGTTCATCTTCTTGTTATTCATAAATTAATTTTGGGTAGAATGAAACCTAATAGGCTTGCTCAGCCGGGCCTGCCCGGTTGTGCGCCGGTCGATCACCTCAGTTTCTGGGCGTGACAAACTTGGTATCAGAGAATAAAGTTTTAAAGTGTCCTAGGATGTCTAGGAGTCGTGTCTAGTAGAGTCCTTCTTATCGGTGTGTAGTCGACCACATCTATAATTAGGGGGCTACTTGGAAATTTAGGAATTCCATCCTTCTTTGATACTCCAGATCGTGCGATAGAGCTCAAGATAGGGAGTTAGTTTCCTCTCCAAGTCTTATTCTCAAGATGAGTAATCTCGATTCCGCAAGTTTGAAGCCACAAGGAGGGGATGATCCCACCATTGAGTTCGAAGGGGATTGCCCAAAGGCTTATTAAAAGAATGTATTGAGCCCTGGAGGGATTAGTAGAACTTGTTGCTAAGGGGAGAACCCTTGTCTCTATTAATGTCACTCCACCACCAGATCATGTAATATATCAGTATGTTATCAACATACGTTAGGGATGTGGAGTCGAGGGGCATCGATTAAGTTATTGCCCTATCAACCAAAAGTCACCAAGTAAGTCACTCCTTAGCACAACCAACGTACTCTTGTTGTATATCTACATCCATATTGAAGAGTTTTCATAGACATGGTCTTAATAAATGTTGAGTCACAAAACATTGCATGCACCTACTCTTTGAACGAGATCCACTATTTCGTGAATCCACTCCACCGCATATTTTCTTATATGCAATCTCTTATGACATTGAGCTCTATAATCATGTCCTTGAATTAAGTGTAACTATAAAATTACTACTTCCGACACGCCTTTCTAAACTCTCAACAAGGGAATATACCTGAAGAACTTCTTATTGAATGAATGGATGGACAATTCTAATATTTTCACACAAAAATAAAAAGATACTGTCTCTTGACCGTTTATTCTTCTCTATTCAAAACCAAAGGCCATTTTTCTTCGCGTTTTCTCTTCAGTCTGAATATTGACATAGTATCATAATGAAGATCTTTCCTTGTTTTATAATCCTCTTTAGTCTGGTAGTGCCCTCACTCTGCTTTGCTGAGACTTTCATTTTCGCCTAGTGATTGGGATCAGCAAGATTTTCATTTTCTTGGCAAGTTCTCCCTCTTCTCTAGCAAGTTATTTTCTGGATTTGGTCTGCTCTATTATTTTTGGTGACATTGCTAAATCTCCATCGAAGCTAGGGTTTGTCGGGCCTCTAATTTTGTAGCTGGATCATGCTACTTATTCTTGTTGCTCATCTTATTCTTGAAAGCTGTCCTTCTTCTAGTTATAAGGAAGATGAGTACTTTCGCTCCTCCTTATATTTTCATGATACTTGTTTGAGTGTCTCTATCTGTTAATTGCTCTATTTTGCTACGAATCCAACTGATTTTAATGTTAGTAGTGGCTCCACTAGCCGTGAGGCTTTTGAGTTTACTCCTTGAAACCTCAAGTCCTCTTTTTGTTAATTCCTCTAATATACATGGTCTTCCCCTGGTTGTTGTCCTATTTTTCCAGTTCCAATTTTGGTGGCTGAAGGAAGAGCATGATTGTGTGCTTGGCATTTAGAAATAAAATTTCCTTTATCAATGGTAATCCACCCGAATCCCCTTGCCAATTCAGCTGAATTTAGAAAATGGGATAGATGTAACAATACCTTTATTTTCTGGTTAACTAGTTTTCGGTCCTCTGATATTACTGGGGGTTTCAGTATTCTGACATAACTAAAAAAGGATATAGAATTATAGGTGGAGAGGAAAGTCAATCCATCCTCTCACTTTCACTACGAATCTGCTTCATTCACTATCCGCTATACTATCCCTTCTCAATCGTATCCCCCTTAGAAGAACTATCCTTAAAGCTTGAACTCTGAACCAGAAAGAGTAACTCTAATTTGAAAATACTTCAAGATATCTGGTTATTGTATTAATAAATACCACAAATTACATGGGTTCCCACCTCACTTCAAGTTCATCAAGGGTTGATAGCATGCCGCAATTGCTGAGATTGAATGATCTCCTCTTCGATAATGGATTATCTACGCATGTGCTAGTACAACGATCCGCTTATCATTCTGAATCTCACCTTTTGGTTTTGGTTTAACAAAAGAGAAATACACCTAGTAATACATTCATATGTCAAAGCCTTTCTCTCAGTCAAGTCTTATAGCATCTCCCAATTTGGTTGGTAATAACTGGTTGTGTAGAAGTGTGTTGTAGTGCTTCGTTGTGAAGTAGAGTTGCTAAACATAATTGGATTTTTAAATTCTGGAGCTATACATCATGTGACTATATACAAAGATCTTCTATCAAAACTTTAGCTTCACGTAATTCCTTATATTACCACCCTTCCTAATGGTTACAATGTAAAGGTTACTTCCATAGGCTCTCTCACTTTCTTTTCATTTACCTTGCATCATGTATCTTTTCTCTGTATTTCTCAATATGATCTTATCCCATTTTCTCGACTAGCTATCCAACTATATGATTCGACTCAATTCACCTCACTTTTATGTACTCTACAAGCCGCCTTTTCTAATAAGAACATAGGAAGTGGGTAAATTCCCCTTTACTACAGACTTCTAATGTCTTCAACTCAGTTTAAGCTTGTTGATTCCAAATGGTGCTCTTTAGTTTTGCTGCCTTACTATCCACTTCATCTGATAACTCTCATTGTACAACTCATTTTATGTTTTATGGCATCAAAGGGGAATTCTTATAGCGTCAAGTATGGGGACATATTCCTTTTGTTAGAATAAATAAGTATTGCTGGTATTCCTTGTAGAAGTTCTTCTAAACAATCATTTACCTACTCCGATGTCCCTGTGACTAGATAACCTAGGTTACTTTCCCCCGATAAATACATCAAGACATCTCATTCCTTCAACTTATTCATGTGGACACTTTGAGGCCTTATCCTACACTAACTCATAATGGTTTTAAGTACTTTCTTGCCATTGTTGAGGATTTTTCTAGGGCTACGTGGGCTTGTCTCATGGGTTCCAAAAGTAATGATTTTTCCTTAGGTTCAAGCTTATATTGCCATGATTTCAAACCAAAGTGCGTCCCCTTTTCGAAACTCTAAAATGGGTCGGATTGGATGGGTTACGTGGCCTTTAGCTCACTCGGCTTCTAGGATTATTGACAACGCCATTGTCATATGCGGGGGATTTTGCTACCCTTGGTATTCCACTGCCTTAGGGAGGGTAGGAGTGTTAATTGTCTTTCTTCCCGGAGCTTTACGTCAACCATCAGAACCCCTCTAACTAATACATGATTTCACCCCAATGGTAGGATGTCCTAGCTATGTGGTTTCACCCGTAAGAGGGTTGAGATTGGACGCTTCCAGAGTTTTGCACATAAGCACATTGATTCGGAAGACCAGTTTTCGTACCTCTAATCGTCCCTTACAGGATCAGTTGTCAAGAAGGGTTAAATTGTTCGAATAATGATAATTTCATAAGTGGGTGACTTTCATGCGTTGGTTGCATAGAGTCCTTGTGTCGCTTATTATTAGGAGTGAAATCAAATTCCATGTATCTCTTTTGTGGCCTCGATCTCACCCATGTTGTAAGAGTTTTACCATTTGAGCTCAACTACTTACCTTACACTCAGGGACACATTTGGTGTATCATGCTTGAACACTCCTTTTAAAATCTCAAGATCACGTAAATGGTATCCACCTCGTCTAAGAATACTAGTTACCACTATGCTTCATTTATCTGATAATTGTTGTAGTCACCGAGATTAAACCATGTCAGCATCGTTAGTAGGAATCCTCAAGTCTCTTAGCATATAACCTCATGAAATACTCTGCTCAGCACATTAATGGATTCCTGAATAATTTCAGCCCAATCTTGAACTTCGATGTTCCTTATTGTATTAGATTTATTTGGTATTGAAGGTTCGAACGTGTCAAAGAGAAAGCATCAACATGTGATCACATATATTCGATAGGTAATTTTATGGTCAAGTTATGATAGCACATCTCAGAGTAATCGTTGAAGGTCATCATAGGTTTAGTTTGGGTGTTCCCGTAGAGATTTAGAATTTAGGAGGGTGAACAGGTTATTCTCATTGTTTCCCCCTGAAGATGTTATGTGAATTGATAATGGAGGGTTCATAAGCACATTTCCCACTAGGCTGCACTAGGAGTATGATGTTTCCCCATAGTTGTTCCTCATGTGTGTTGTGTTTTCATATGTCTATGTCTAAGAAGGTAGTTAGAGATCCTTTGTGTATCATTCTGGTAGAAATTATTGAAGGTGAAGTTAATGGATAGTTAGCTCATGCGAGGTATCTAGCTGTCATCTTTGTTAGATAAGTTTGGGGGTTGGGATTGTTTCCATGAAGGTGTTATGGCAAAGCCTGTGAGTCGAGGAGGTCACCTTGAGGGTCGAAAAGGTCGTGGAAAGAAAATATTCTCGCTTGATTGTATAACAATTAGTTTTGATTGGAAGGGTACCTTATAGGTGTTATGATTTAAAAATGTGCAGCCCATGTTCAGGTATCATTATGATAATGTAGTGCTTTTAATGTTGAAATTAGTGTCATGGATATATACATTGTGGTACTTTGTCGAGGTATTGATGAGTTTTTAGGACGAATTTAGTGGTTCTATGGCAGGTGGATAGGCCTAGTTACAAAGGAGATGCTGCTGAAATTTCTGAAAATTTTGGGAGTTAGTTAAAAATTTAGGAACTTGAGGTAGGTTAGAAAAGAGATAAGTTATGTTAGGTGTTTGGGGCAGGCTCTACCTCTGATTAGAAGACGAATGATCCTAAGCGGGGAGAATGTAAGGCCCCGGAAAATCTTGCAAATCAATTTAGGATTTCGGGGTGCCAGGTAGGCTAATTATAATATTTTATGTGCTATAAATGTGATGTAAATGAATTGGATGTGGTAAATAAGTGTATAAGTCATATAATAAGTAATGTGGGGTCCAAGGAGAGGCCTAAGTCTAAGAAAAATGGAAATATTTCATAATAGGCTAAAATTCCAAATGTGTTTGCACAAGTCCACACTTTGAACGAACATATCTAAATATATATAAATTTTTATGTGATGAACAACCTATCAAATGAAAGTTCTTCGAGTCTAGTTTCCAACTCTTCAAATCGTTTTTCATTTGGATATTCTACACAACATTATGATCAAATTACCAAAGGCTGAAAAACAATGCGAACATGTGGCAGATCTGCAATCGCAAAACCATTATGTGGTCCGCATTTTTGATTTGTGATCGCAAATCTGGTCGCAAAATGGCCCAGTCTAGCCCAGTTTTGGGCACCTATTCTGCGACGCATTTTGAGACCAAAATTCTTATTTTGCGGTCCATTATGCGACCGCAGACCCAATTTCGGGGGCTTATTTTTCCTATTTTTATAACCCGACCCCATTTTAATAAATAGGTTTAGGGGCTTCATTTGGGGTCATTTTCTACTAATTTTAGAGAGAGTTGAGAGAAATATAGAGAGATAAAGAAGGATCCTAGATTCATAATCACCCAAGCCTTGCTCAAGTCTTCAAGAATCAAGGAAGATAACTACTAGATTGTCCTCCATCCGGGTAAGTCCTACTTCCAAGATTTCATGCAAGAGGTTAAGTGCTCAAATATGTTGTGGGGGTTATAAATAGGTCATGCATGTGGGACTAAGTTGTAGTATGTGATATTAAAAGAACTAATTTGGGTAGTTCATGTTAAAATTGGTTGAGGGAAGAAGAATTGCCATTTTTAAACCTTGTAGTCTACTTCAGATGTTAGGTGTTTGATGAAATTCCTAAGAGAGTTACACCATGGGTAATCTTCCTAATTATTAATCGATTTTCGCTATCTCCTTATAGATTGTTATTGCTAGAGGTGTTGGTATATTGTAGAAACTTAAGGAAAAGCTCTTTGAGGTATGTATGGCTAACTCTAATATTCATAGAATGAACTTATTGGTGTTCAAATACCGGGTATGAATTCTTTGTTTGATTCTCTGAGGAATTGATGGTTTCAATGTGTTAATTTGGGAAGCTCCTATTTCTATGTTGTTCTAAGTGACTACCATGTCAACATGCTATTTGAAAGTATGAATTGTGATTTTCATGCTCTTTCCTTTATGATGTGTATGAATCCTTATATATGTGTTGGTTCTAGTTAATATGGAAGATGAGTGTATGAAGCGGTTAAAGATAGGAACGTTACATAAATGGTTAAATATGTCCAAGTTCCAAGAACAATATAATAAATGATGGGAAGAGATGTGAACTAAAGGATTTAATTGATATGGTTATGTCCCAGAGTGAGATGGCTTAGCCGATCGGGCCGAGATCGGACTCCATGTTGTACACATGGCGGTAATCGCATCAAAAATATGATATTGATAATGTCTCACTGTTTCAAGTGAGATGGCTTAGTCGGTCGGGCAGAGACCGGACTCCGTGTGAAAATGACACAGTGGTAATTATGAAACTATGATGTTGTAATGTCTCACTTGGGATGGCTTAGCCGGTCGGGCCGAGACCGGACTCCGTTTGAGAACGACACGGTGGTATATTAAAATTGTGGCACATGTATTTAAAGGACTACTATTCAAAAGATGGAATAACGGATTAAGAAACCATGGTGACTCTTGTTTGTGTTCCTCCTATTTCTGTGAAATGTTATTTGATGCCTCTAATTGCATTATTACATGTTTGTTGTTTGTTGTATCTAGAGTAGAGTTTGTTCATAAATACTAGTACTATTCGATGGTACTAACGTCCCTTTTGCCGGGGCCGCTACATCTTTTAATGGACGTAGGTGGCTCTGAAGCTGGTAGCGCTGATCGTAGGTAGCGGTGCCTTCTCCTTCTCCCCGCATCAGTCTTGGTGAACCCCATTTCTGTCTGGGGTTATGTATATAATATGTCATACTTCTTTTTCTTATGTTGTTACATTTTGAGGTATAGCCGGGGCCTTGTCGCCGACAGGGTCACTTTGTCTTTTCTATCTTTAGAGGCTCCATAGACAGATTGTGGGTAGTGTCGGGTATTGAAAATTTAACTAGAAATGTTGTTAGTTAGAAAAATGTTTCCTTGTATTTATTGTAATAGTTTGTTTAGTATGATTCTAACCGTGAATGAAAGACTAAGATAAAAATTGTCAATGTAATGCTCATAAAGTAAGATTTATGGAGTTCATCTCCTTGTTATTCATAAATTAATTTTGGGTAGAATGAAACATAATAGGCTTGCTCAGTCAGGCTTGCCCGGTTGAGCGCCGGTCGCGCCCCTCGGTTTTGGGGCGTGAAACTTGGATAGCATGACAACCCAACAAAAGAAAGATAAGGAAAAATAGGCATAACAATCAATAGGGTCGAGATCGGCACAAGTTGAGACTCGGGACATCATCTGGACCCCGAAAGGGTCGAAGTCGTAGAGTCAGCAATAGAGGACATCGACCCCGTCCAACTAGATCCCAGTGACCTCAGCAAAAAGGCCTACATCGGCTGTAAACTTCAAGAACCAGGTAAATTTAGCCAATTTTTAATAACTAACGCATATTTGTTTTCCTTCAGACATGCAGACATGCAAGGCATCCCCAAGGAGATCGCCACACATAAATTGCACGTCGACCCATCCTATCCCCCGGTAAGGCAGGTCCGACGAAAGTTCAACCCCGCCATCAATGATGCCATCCACGAGGAGGTAGGGAAGCTATTAGAAAATTGTTCAATCAGGGAGTCGAAATACCCCAAGTGGATGTATGTAGACGTCACAAATTAAACAAAGCATTCCCGAATGACTTATTCCCGTTGCACGTATCAACCAAATCATCGACGCAATAATCGGCACGAGCTGCTGAGTTTCCTGGACGCATACTCGGGCTATAACTGGATACTTATGGAAGTAGAGGAGAAAAACATGTTCATTACCCACCGAGGAACATATTCTTATAGGGTCGTGCCATTCGGGTTGAATAACGCAGGAGCCACTTATCATAGATTGATCACAAGAATGTTCAAAGACCAACTTGGCACGGCCATGGAGGAATATATCGACGATATGCTGGTCAAATCCGTAAGGACGGAAGACCATATCGACCATTTGGGTTTCTTAGTATCACAACTAGGGATCGAAGTCAACCCAGACCAAATCAAAGCTATCGAAGGGATACTTGAGCAACTGACTACTAAGAAGCTGGTCCAAAGGTTGACTGGTCGAGTCACCGCCCTATAAACAGTTGTCTCGCGGTCATCTGGTAGATGTTACACTTTTTTCAGCATACTCAAAAAGGATAACAACCTCAAGTGGACGCTCGATTATGTAAAAGATCTGCGAGAACTAAAGGCGTATGTGTCGTCACCACCTCTACTCTCGTAGCTTGAACCCGAGGAACACCTCTTCATCTACCTCTCCGTCTCCGAAGTAGCAGTAAGTGCAGTCCTGGTTCGAGAAAGTTAAGGTACGCGGTATACCATTTATTATATTAGTAAAACACTCATCGACGCCGAGACGAGGTACCCACACCTCAAGAGGCTGGCCCTGGCACTGGTCGTAGCTTCACGAAAGCTTAGATCCTATTTTGGTTGTTACCACCTTTCCTTTAAGAAGCATTTTACATAAGCCCAACTTATCGGGGAGTATAGCCAAGTGGGCCATTGAGCTAAGCCAGCACAACATCACATATCATCCTCGAATAGCAATAAACTCGCAAGTACTCGTCGACTTCGTCACAGGCTTCAGCGCAAACATAATGCCTGAGCTCGAGAAGGAAGCCGCTCAAGCTTCTCTTCAAACATAAGACCTTTAGTTCCTATACACCGACGACGCATCCAACACTTCTGGATCCAAAGTGGGACTCGTACTCGAGGTCCCCATTGGCTAAGTGATTCGCGAGTCCATAAGGTGCCCAGATATGACTAACAATGAGGCCGAGTATGAGGCCGTAATTTTAGGGTTGAGACTAGCACTCACTTATGGGGCAAAACAGTTGAAACTCCATTGTGATTCTCAGCTCCTAGTCAACCAAGTCACATGGACTTCCCAAATCAAAGAACAAAGGCTCAAAAAATATCATACCGAGATCTGTAAGCTACTGCCCGATTTCGACGAATGCCAGCTCGACCAAATCCCGCATGCCCAGAATGTCAAAGAGGACGACCTCGCCAAATTTGCCGCATCCACCAAAAGCATCACAACCGGGGATAAATTGTAGTCCACCTCCTTAACTCATCATTCGACCAAATCGAGTTAAGATCTGTAACTAACTTGGGATTGGCTCAATTGTATTATCATCTACTTGCAGGACCACATAGTCCAAAAAGACAAAAAGGAAGCTAGAAAACTAAGAATGCAAGCAGCCAGATACAACCTCCTTCATTACGACTTATACAAGAGAACATAAGGTGGCCCTCTGGCATAGTGTTTGGGTCCAAACCAAACCCAGCTCGTTCTCGAAGAAGTCCATGAAGGCCATCACTGCGCTCATTGCGGTGATCGAGCACTTGTTAGGGGTATCATACAGGCAGGATACTACTTTCCACCATGGAAAACGAGGCCTCAAAATTTGTGAAGAAATGCGAACAATGTCAGAAATACGCCAAAAGTTTGTAACTTTCTCAAATTATGTAATCAGAGCAACAACGCCAACATAATAGAAACTTATATTTATCAAAACCGCCTTAACGAAAAGTCAGGTTCAACCAAGTTCAAACAATACCTACCAGCCCTCGACCGCGGTTTGACAAAAGGTTAAGTTCGACCAAGCTCGAACAAACACCTATCAGCCCTCAGGCGGACCTTAACTAAAGGTTAAGTTTGACCAAGTTCGAACAATACCTATAGGCCTTCATCCACAATTCAAGGAAGCTTAAGTTCGAACTAGATCGAACAAACACCTATCGGCACTCGGCCGCACCTTAATAAAAGGTTAAGTTCGACCAAGTTCGAACAACGCCTATTGGACCCCGACCACTATTCAAGGAAGGGTTAATTTTGACCCATCTAGAACAAAAAACTTATCGGTCCTCGACCGCACATTAACAAAAAGTAAGTTCGACCAAGTTCAATCAACGCCTATAGTCCCCCAGCCACAATTCAAGGCAGGTTAAGTTCGACTCATTTCGAACAAATAGGTATTGGCCATCGGTCGCACCGAAACAAAGGGTTAAGTTCGAAAAACGCCTTTCGGCCCTAGCCCACAACTTAAGGATAGGTTAAGTTCGACCCAGCTCGAACAAAAACCTGTCGGCCAAATCTAAACGAAGAAACATACTCGACCTATGTAAAAAAAAAAGGCTAATACAGCCAATAGATCTTCGTCCCTAAGGCTACGACTAGCTAGAAAACCAAAACAACAAAAAGAGCAGAAAGCATAACATGCAACAAACAGAAGCAAAAATATACAGGTGCATAAACAAATCTAAGGAATGGAAGAAGGTGCAAAAAACAACTTTATATTTCACATGTAAGTAAAGAGTTTTTTTATAAAGGCCCTTGAAGACGCTGGCAAAAATACACAAAAAATAAAAAGAAAAACTACTGACCACCGTCATCACGGCCTTCTGCGCCCTCAATAGCTCGATTTCCAACGGTGTCATCACCCCGACCACCGATGCCCTCATTGTCTCGGTCCTCATCATCCTCTCTCTCCTCTCTCTGTGGGTAAACATAATCATACGAGGCATTCTCCTCAAGAAGATCTACACCATCTTCCTTGTCAGGTCGAGGCATGGCAAGGTCGTACCCATAAGTGACCCGAGCTTCACTAGCCTTAACCCGGGCATCTTCAAGGGCTGCCTCAAAAATAGAGCCCGATGCATGCAAGTGCCGAAACACATCTAGTCGGGCCTCGGTGTGGATTCACTCTTTGTATAACTCCTGATGGACGCTGGGGAAATCAGAAGCATTATAAGTAGACGCCCGCGCAACTAGTTGGGCCCTCTAAGCCTCCAGGCTAGTAACTCGATCATGAAGGTCGGAGAAATCCCTGTCCACTTCCCCGATCCTCTCCTCGAGCCGGTCCTCCTTAGCCCTCGTCGTCGACTGATCGTTTCCTTACTCAGCTCGAAGAGTTTTATTCCCCAAGTTGGCTTCGCAGCTGGACCACTTGGGCTTGAAAATCACTACATTGAGCCTTTATGCCCCTACCGAGCTCGATCTCCTCCCCTTTTCTCCTCAGTGTTCCTTCTAGGACGATACACTTCTCTACTACCTGTATCAGCTCTTCATCCCTCTTCTTCAAGTATTCCCTTAGGGCTCGCACATTTCTTCCCTCACAAAGCCAACTTCGGAGATCCCGATATTTACTACGATACACAGTATATTTTCCTTTCAGCTTCACAAAGATCTCTTTGCGCCTTTTCTCCCTCCGGGCGCTCCTAATTTGTAGAATCGTCGTCTTCAAATCAAAGGAAAAAGGTCAGAACTTGGAATGTCCTAAAGCATTAGAAAAGGGGCGCGCAACAGTACTTACCTGAGAGCAAGGCCGACAATGTTCTTCGACAAAGCACAATCATCTATCTCCTTGAGGGTCTTACCGTCGGCGTCTGAACAAAGAGGAGCGAGGGCAGGGACTACCTTCTCTATGTTCACCAGCAAATCACGATCCATTAGGATTGTGATGGTCCTCGAACCCCTTTCCAATCTCACGTCGAGCTGGGTGAGCCCCTCGTCGATCATTCTTTTGTCGTCAAATCAATATCGTAGCCCAACTCGGCACTATCCTCGACAACAACCTTCCCCATATCACTAGTAGGCAAAGAGGCGTCCACGACAATTCGAGAGGTTAAAGCCTCCTCTTGCCGCGAAAGTGCATGGTTGCCGCCAACAACAACCTTCTCGATCGCTCTCCCCTCTGAATATAAGGGCAGGCCTACTTCTAATTCTACCGGTCTTGGGACCTCGAGGCTCGGATCAATATCATCATTAAAAGAATTCTCGTTACCTCACATAACGTGAAACCTCCTTCCGCGACGTCAGCGACTGAAGAGACTCCGCTACCCACATCCACGGACCTCGTTTTTGAGGTTGAAGATCCCAATCATTGGACGAGTGTTCATCGTCCACGTCAATAAGTGAAAATAAGGGAGGAGCGGAAGTCACGACGGTAAGAACAGGGATGGGGGCGAAAGCGGTGACAACAGGAACTGGGACGAAGGCAGAAGTGGCAATAGCTGAGATAGGGCCAGAGATTGAAGGCGTAGTGGCCCTCCTCTTTCGGAACGACGCTACGGGGGCTCTCGACCTCCTCGCAGCCCCTCTAACAGAACCTAGAAAAAATTGAGAAGGAAGAAATCTGCATAAAGGAAAAACGTAGACGACAGAGAAACAACATCGATGATAAGGAAAAGATTACTGCCGAGGGAAGAGACAGTTTGAATTTATGGAAAAAAAACTCGACCAGTCACGTATCCCCGCCGTAGAAGGAATGATTTGTCTCACTCAGTCGGTAGTGTGGGCCACCAACGTATAGTAGATGCATAAAATAACTTATTAACCAACCCACAACAAGAATTCTTTTATAAAACACGAACACGAGCACTACGGGTGGTGTTCCAGGCCTCAGGGAAGCCGACGACAACGAACAC
The DNA here is from genome assembly GCA_005239495.1 of Nicotiana undulata. NCBI lineage: Eukaryota > Viridiplantae > Streptophyta > Magnoliopsida > Solanales > Solanaceae > Nicotiana > Nicotiana undulata. The sequence continues at coordinate 14,020 of ML289124.1, forward strand.
TACGACCTCGGTCTTGACAAAGAAGTAATCGAGCCAAAAGTGTCGATTAGCCTTGTCGTCCATCCTCACCACCAAGCATTTTCCCCCATGGAGGAGAAGATTTTGCAATGTCCCTCGATATAAATGGGGGCGAAAAGGTGCACTAGGTGGCGTACCGTAATCTCGACCCCGACCAATTCGGCGAACTTCGTTAACATTTTGACCTCCTTGAAGACGTAAGGGAGAGCTACGTCGTGCACACATTATAGTAGTGGCACAATTCTTCTATCAACGACGGTAACAGGAACAAATAGCTGATCGTGAACGGATAGGCCTAAAGGGCGCAGAATCCGGGACACTGGATCCGCCCTTCGTCCTCGCCAACAGGGACCAACTCCATCTGATCAAGAAGCCCCAGCCTAGCTTCGGCTAATGCTCGACCGTCATCATAGAACGAAATCTCTAAGTCACCACTTCGTGATTGGAATCATGATACCGAGGTACAATCTCCCCCCACAGTAGGGAGTGTGGTAGTATTTAAAGAGTCTTTACATATGGCAAGCCTTCTAGAAGCCTATGATAAGTGGCAAAAGAAGTGTAAAAAGTGACAAATCTTCAGCCACGTTTTTGTCATGCAAAAGCCAAGTTTCATGCAATTACAACTATAAATAGGCTCTCAACTTGACAAGGAAATCATCATAAGCAAGATAAAAGGAAATTCTTCTTCTCTTTCCTTCTAATTTCATTATTCACCAACAAATACTTTGTTCTCTCATGATTGCTAATGATTAGTAATCATCACTACAAGTCTTCTCTTTTTCAATTATGAGTAGCCTTTTGTGTGTTCCAATTTCTTTTATAACCTGTGTTTATTTCCTCATTCCTAACTTGCTGGATTTGTTATTAATATTTTGCTGGTTCCTGTATCATCTAAATAAATAGAGATGGACTTGTTTAATCCTGGGGAAATATTTCACATTACTGAAATAGTTTCTTAGGACAGTACGCATCATGACTCAAGCCAATTCGTGTATTTCTGCTCACAAATATAATTACAGTATTATTATTATTATTTTCCGGTGTCATCTCCCTACATAGAGGGTTTCCTCCTCAACAACAACTGCAATGTCTTCCCCTGATTAGGGAAAACAGAATGATCCTCCATATGAATATCAGATGAGAGGTTTGACGTTGTTATAAAGGAAAACAAAGAAGTAGAGAAAGCAAGTTCCATCTATTCCTAAATTAATATGAATACACTCAATGTAGACTTGCGCACCTCTAAAAGTTGTGGTGTGTTCATCCTTAATTGGAAGTTATATTTTGGGTTCGAATCTAGATATGATGTCGTATTTTGTAGGGAGTATTTTAATTCTGCAAGTGAATTTTCTCGATTCAAATCCAAATTAATCGGATGTTAAAACAGATACCCATCAGTTGTAAAACCAAAAAAGTAGATTTGCAGGAAATACTTTGTTACATTGGCTGGAAGATTGATTATACAAAGGAATCTGATAAAACTTGCAGACTAGTATTCTTTTATAATCCTTCCGTTTCAATTTTCTTTAACCCATTTAACTGGGCACGAATTTAAAGAAAAGAGAGAATTTTTGAACTTATAAGGTAATATAAAAGTAAATTGTTCCAAATAGGGAAATAAGTTTTTTTTTTTTTTACACAGATTAAAAAAGAAATAAGTTCACATAAACTAAAACGGATGGACTATTATATTTTGATTCTCTAGGTGTGTTTGGTATGAAGGACAATATTTTTCGGAAAATATTTTTCAATTTTCTCATGTTTGGTTGGCTTAAATATTTTGGAAAATATTTTCCTCATCAACTCATTTTTCTTCAATTGGAGGAAAATGTTTTCCCTATCAAGAGAAGGGAAAACATTTTCCAAAACTTCTTCTCAAGCTTCCCCGCCCTATTCTTTACCCTCACCAAGTCACCCGCGCCCACCCACCTAACCCCACCCCATGCCCTCTCTCCAAAAAGTTTTTTTTTCATCACAACCCACTCACCCCCACCCCTACCTCGCAAAAAAAATCTTTTACTTTTTTTTGTAATTTTCAATTTCTATTTTTTTTTCTGCACCTCTCCCCACTCCATCCCATCCCCCTCTTCAAATTTCTGTTTTTTTTTTCTGCACCTCCCCCCTCACTCACCCTCCTGCCCCCTCCTCCAGGAAAAAAAATATATATTTTTTATATATTTTTTATATATTTTTTTCATCTTTCGGTTTACAGGTTCAAAATTTTACAAATTCTAAAGTTATGAGTTCAGAGGTTTATGTGTTTCGAAGTTTACGGGTTCGAAATTTCGCGGTTTCAAAAGTTTTGCGGTTCAGAAGTTTATGAAATTTGTGGGTTTGGAAAGTTGTTGATTCGAAAGTTTATTGCTTCATGTTGATTATACCAAAATTATTTATGAATACTCTTGAGAAAATATTTCCTTGATTTGCGTATCAAACACCAGAAAATGAATAAGATTACTACTTGTTTTCCAACAAAACATTTTCTTGGAAAATATTTTCCTTTATACCAAACACACCCTCTATATTGAAAATTCTGATTTTGCCTATGCTTGTAGGGAGTGTTTTCTTATATAATGTGTTATATATACCGTAATTACTCCCTCTGTTTCAATTTATGTGAATCTATTTGTTTTTTGGTTCGTTCCAAGAAGAATGATCCTTTTTTAAATTTGGAAACAATTTTGGTTAAAGTTCCAATTCTACCCTTAATGAGAAACTTTAATAACCACACAAATACTGTGAACCTTTTCTGATTTATTTAGGACCAAAAATTTCAGAAATATTTTTTTTTTCTTAAATTTCGTGCTCAATCAAATAAGTCCACATAAATTGAAATATAGGGAGTGGTCCAATTAATAAGTACAAATATCAAAATGGTGCACCTACCCCGTATTTAGTCACACTCACATCAGAATAATGTCTGTCTAATGCTAATGAATCTTCTGAAAGACTAATGAGTACTTTCATTATCCAGAAGGTATACTCTATTGATTGACCAAGTCAGTCAAAGGGAAATATACCGAGCTTAAGAAGATGCCAAATAGAAATATACATCTTTCTTACACACATGACACATGCATATAAATCCAGTAGCTAGCGTAAGTGTCTCCGTCTTCATATCTATGAGGAATTACTCGTGCTAACTGCAGCTTTTTTGAGCTGAAACCCTGCTCAGAAGTGATACAGCTCAGAACTGTTAATTACCAGAGAGCGTTGAATTGAACAGTTATTTTTTTTACTAAATAAAGCTTACACTAGTGACAAGTGTAACCATACTAAAAATACTCCTATTTGCCCCATCTTTGCCATTTGTAATATAATGCCATCAAATCAATGCATGCATGGGCTGCATGGGGTTGCGGTTTAAACGTCGTCTTCTGGAAAATTGTGAACAGTGTAACTGAGACGAGAGAGTAGCAGAGTCAAAGATTTTAATTTTGGTCCAACTCACTGACACCACCTCGTGCATTCTTGAAACGTGTGTCATAGAATGACTTGAAGGAAAGGACTATTCTGCAGAGTATATGAGATGGGAGCGAACCCATTTGTGGTTTTGTTGACAAAAAGAACATAAATACGTGTAAAAATAACATAATTACGTATCAATGTATAACGTTCTTTTAAAAAGCGTTATTACCTTAACGAACGTTTTAGATTAAGGTATAGCGCTTTTTAAAAAAGCGTTATATATATAACGCCTTTAAAAATTATATTATATATAGAAGTTAATAAGACAGTTATGCATAGCACGGTATATAAAAGTGTTATATGTATAACGATGTATATAACAATGCTATACATAAATAAAAACGGTCCCCTTCCCTTCTTTCCCACGATCATCGAACCAGTCCCCCCACCCCCCACCCCCCATTTTTTAGAAAATAGAGCGGTTACCCTCCAACCCCACCCAATTTTTCTCCAAAAAAAAGTCTGAGTAGACACTCGTCACACAAAAAGATAAGATTGTAGGTCCCACATCCTAGTCAAGCCTTCTATTGTTGTGGTTTGTTTGTTTCGGACTCAAATTTTCAATTCATCAACTTTCCGAAAAACATAAATCGAGGTATTTCGATTTAGTTTATGCTGAAACTTGTATAATAATGCATATTAGTTATTTTGAAAGTGTTTTCATGTTGTTTTGTGTTTTTGTGCGATTAAACTAGTATGTTATTTTTATCCGGACGAAGATATTATTGTTCTATAAAATTATGTAAAAATTGAGGAATCATTATTATTTGTTAATAAAAATGTTAATAAATTTCTTTTACTGTTTTGTACTCCCTCCGTTTCAATTTACGTGAGCCTGTCTGACTGGGCACAAAATTTAAGAAAAAATAAAGACTTTTGGAATTTGTGGCCCTAAACAAGTCAAAAAGAGGTTCAGAGTATTTGTGTGGTTATAAAAGTTTATCATTAAGGTTAGAATTGTAAGTTTAAGCCAAATTATTTCAAATGAAATGGGTCATTCTTGTTGGAACAGACCAAAAAGGAAATAGGTTCACATAAACTGGAACAGAGGGAGTATGTATTTTTGTTAATGTTTTGCGATTAAAATGTATTTGTTGTTTTTATCTAGTTTAGATTATTTAATTGTTTAAAGACTAGTAATATAGTGCCCTTTTAGCGTAGTAAAATGTAGAGCCTTTTAGTGTAGAATCCTTGTAGTTTAAGTATCTCTTATACTGATAGATCAAACACAAACTCTGTCCAATTTATAAAAATTAATTATTTAATTTATAAAATAAACATATAAAATTATGACACTAACATGTAAAATATTAAAATTGACACACATAAGAATTCATGATAACTTGGTGCTACTGGGCCTCTATTATCGAGTCTGGAACCCATAGATATATACTGTGTCCAATTAAATATTTTATAATTATAAAAAATAATTATTTAATTTACAAACAAACATACAAAACTATGAAAATATTAAAATTGACACATACAAGAATTCATGATAGCTTTGTGTTACTGAGCCTCAAATATCGAGCCTGAAACACATATGTGAATACTCTGTCCAATTAAATATTGTATAATTATAAAAAATAATTATTTAATATACAAAACAAACATACAAAATTATGAAAATAATAAAATTGACACATACAAGAATTCAGGATAGCTTGGTGCTACTCGTCCACAAATATTGAACCAAGAACTCATAGATATATACTCTATCAAATTAAATATCATATAACTCTTAAAGTTAATTATTTAATTTACAGATCAAACATACAATTAATTTTCTTTAATTTACAGTAGACGACATAGAGGTGCGGTCTATGCATCCCGGACCTTTCTCGGATGAGCTACTAGTGTTACAGGGCGATCATATGTCCGCCTACGTATGGGAAGGAGAGTTACTGGCCCAGACTCTCCGCACCAGGAGAGTGGATGACATGTGGGATTTTACGAAGGACAGAGATCTCCATCCCCGTGTAGTCCAGTGCCTGCGGGATAAGGGCTTCTATAGGATTTTGGAGATCGGGCGGCTGCAGCTTGACTGGTCTTTGGTTACGGTCCTGATAGAGCGGTGGCGACCAGAGACACACACATTCCACATGCCCATTGGCGAGGCCACCATCACGCTGCAGGACGTGGAGGTTTTATATGGGATGCTTGTTGATAGACTGCCCGTTGCGCTGCCTCAGGCTTTGAGAGAAATGACGCGTGGGCAGTATTTGGATATGCTGCAGCAGCTCACTGGTTTCAGGCCATAGGATGAGACTGCACACCCAGGGTCCAGTCGCATGAGTTTGACAGCTATTCGACAACATTTGGAGATATTGCACCCCGACATCACCAGCGAGACAAATGATCTACATATTCACCGGTATACGAGGTAGTTGATGCTCCTTCTATTTGGGGGGAGGGTCTTGTTCCCGAACACTTCGGGTAACCTAGTCAGCTTGAGATTTCTTCATCATCTTCAGCTGCTAGATGATTTACCCTAGTACAGCTGGGGTGTTGTTGTTCTCGCATACTTGTACAGGCATTTGTGCCGGGCGAACATGGACACCCAACATGACGTATGTGGATTTTTTCCGCTTCTACAAGTGGCAACATATTCGAATATTCTATTCATTCCTTCCAATTCTATCTAGTAAAAATTTATCTTAAATTTTACGTCAACTTTGTATGTTAGGTTTGGGCCTGGGAACGGTTCCTGTAGTTGCAGCCACCTCTACCACCATTACCTCCGAATGTATCGCCTCTGTTTCTCCCTCTAGCTAGGAGGTGGTTTCTCTGACATGGATATGTACGAGATTATGAGGCTCGGCATAATCTTCCCCTTTGCAGGGATGTGTTGGATATGCTGGAGGGCGCACATGTAAATGTGTACCTAGCTTACTTGGTGTAGCTTCACATGTGTTGCACATACTCACGTTTTTTGTTGTTATTTGATAGTTCATTTGGACGCCATACAACGACGACTTGATAGGTGGACTGCCCGATTATTGCTCGGCTGACCGACTAATTTGGAGCACTTTCGTATACACGTTCTCCTCTACACTTGTATTCGACGCAAAAACTCCTTGTTACATACCATTTTAAATGGTACCGGTGGCCAATAATGCTCAGCACCTAATGGTTGCAACTGCTCATTATAGGTGGTAGGTATGCAGCAACACTATATTATTTATCAACGTAGTTGGTTGGCCGCAAACCAACATGTTGAAAGCAGCTGATGGCATGTGAGCACGACATATGGTAGATGGACCATTTCACACAAGAGCATAACCTTCTAGATTCATTTATGTTATGCACATTATTCCCCCAGTTTTGATGGATAGCGGTGCGAACTTCAAAATCATTTCTGTCGTGGTCATATTGTAAAAATGAATGTCAGTGTGCTCGCCGCCTGAATTTCTCAAATCTCTTCATCGGCGGTGGCATAAATTTAACACCCCTTTCCATCAATGACGTTGCAGCTGCAACCCTTTCAACAAACCTCACCGCCATCTGCTTGAACGACATCCACACATGGCAGTGACAAGCAATCTTCTTGCCGATTTCAATAACCCGTTGAAAGACTCTGACATATTTGTAGTCAGAATTTCACATCTTCTTCCACCATCCTCATATAAATTTCACTTGTGAATCTCATGTCTCATCAACCAATGATAGGCTCTCTCGTCTTCCTGCCTGATAGATTCCATGTGCCTCCGGAATTTATGCTCTTGGTGGTCTGTTGCTTCCATCCACATCAAATCATACAGATCCTTGTTGGGATGTGCTTTCTGGAAATTGGCCTTCAAGTGCCTCACACGGTAACGGTGGTAGGCATAAGGTTCTTTTCATGCATGCAAATTCTCTACAGAACTTAAGATACCATCATGCCGATCAAATATTAGACAAATACCGGAATGCTATTTGACAACGTGCTCTTTCAAATGGTTCAAAAACAGTGTCCACGTCTCTTGGTTCTCATTGGCACAAATAGCAAAAGCTAGAGGAAATATTTGTCTATTAGTATCTACTGCAACGACTATCAACAACTTAATATCATACTTTCCATAGACATGAGTGTCGTCTATGGATATTACCGGCCGGCAATGCAAAAAACCATCAATTGCTGATTTAAATGCCCAGAACACATAATTGAATATATATATTCTGGTCTTCCCGGACTCCGCTCAAGCTTCCATTCAACAACTGTCCTGGGTTTAAAGTGTTGCAGTGCGGCCATGTACATGGGTAGAGCTGCAAATGACTTATCTCGGTTACCATAAACAATTTCAAACGCACGTCTGCACCCGAGAAATGCCTTTATTTTGTTAATGGTATGGCCATATTCCTGGTGGACTGATGTAATGCACTCTTTAATTTTATACCTTATGGACGCTTCAAGGTGTGGAATAAGTACAAGATAAATCAAGTCAATATCCAAGTTGTAGTGATTCCCATTGAATGTGTCCATTTCACATTTGTGGGTGGGAATGTATTTACCCACTTTCCACACACTTGTGTTCTTCTTGCTTGCATGCAGCATCTAATGACAACCCGTAAACCATCTGCGGCAAACAACCTTGTATACCTCCGGATTTGACTCCCATACTGTCATCTCACGACACTCTTTTACGTTGTGCACTTTCGCCACCCTGCTTAGGCGCGCTTTATCAGGAAAAAGCATGCCCTTCTCCAGCACCTTGGTCTAGAATCATCCTACATTGCTGTCCGAATTTCATTAAAATCCTTTGTGAGAGCGTCCACATCCGGCATACTTAGAAAATTATCAAGGTAGGGAGTCTTCCTTGAATGAAACGACACTTGGGACTCGTACACTCTTGGTCTAACGAGGGGTGGAGCATACTCCCTCGTCAAATCAGGTCCTTCATTCTCTTACTCCTCATCACCATCCTCACGAGGGAAGGGTGTGCCGTCTCCGAAATAATCGGCATTGTTGTCATAATCATTGTTCTCTTCCTCACTCTGTCCATCTGCCATATCCCGATTTAATATGTCGTCTTCGGGCAATTGAGTCAGAACTGGTGGTTCAACTTGCTCATTTTCACTGCACAAACAACAAAATAATAAGCTACTGAAATTAATTAATGCTTTCCATATAGTTTCATCACTTCACTTACAAGTCGTAATGTGTTGACATTCCATGATGGACATTTTCCTGTTGGTGATTACACCCGGATGGACCACCATGATCCAACATTTCAGAACTACGCATATTCCAACTGGCCGTTGGTTCATAACTTGTAAAATTCATATTTGGCAGGTACCCCCTGTGAAATATATGAGCATTAATACAAATTCAATACACCAAAAATATACAGCGTAACAAAAAGGAAAATTGAAGTTTACCACTCGTCTTGTGGATTATGTAAAGCATGAGAGAAATTATTTTCTCGCTCCTCATTCGGCCGTGGTGATAAATTTAAATCAGGGCAAACTCTTTCATCCGGAACCTGTCCAGCAAAAATGCTCCAGAATAACCACCCGATGGCTGAGGGTTATCCCTACTATGCGCAACCTCATTATTGCGAACATCTTCAACCTTGACGTACATTTCCAACATTGTTATCACAAGAAATTCCGGTATTCATCTGGAGTCCTCAAAAAATCCCTCAAAGCTTCATCATCGTCGATGTTAAACTCCGCGTAACAAGAAACCCCTTGCGGAGTGACGGAATACGGATATCTTCCGGTTATTTTAAGGTTCACCAAATATTTTCTCACACTCATTTTTTTACATAACAACGATTCAATGTATCGTACTCTATTGTAAGTGGCAACTTAACATGACACTCTAGAGATAAACTATAGCTCACAGTGTTATTCGCCACCACAACCTCAACCCCCCCCCCCCCCCCCCCCCCAATATAATGAAACCCTTACTTTTCGCTCTTCAGACATTATGAAACAATGCTTGAGTATTTAAAAGGAAGATAAATTTGAACGGGAGTTAGGAATATTTTTTGAATGGATTTTTGTAAAATTCTAACGCCTTTAAATAAGGCAATGCCTAGCTCGAGTAGGATGATTTTTTTTAGGTATAACGCTCTTTTAAAGGGCGATATACCAATATGAATTATTGTTATGTCAGTTAAAAGCAGGAGACTTATTGGTGGGCCCACAAAACAAGTATAACGCTCTTTATTACTGCGCTATACATGTATAGCGCTTTTCTTAACTGCGTTATACATATAACTCTATTTTAAAGAGCGCTATACTTTAAGGTCCAAAACATCTGTTAAAGTATAGCGCACTTTAAAAGTACGTTATACATAGTTAGGTAACCATTTTTTTACATGCATTTCCGTTCTTTTTGTCAAAAAGAACCACAAATGGGTTCTGGACTCTATGAGACGAGCATATCCCTCCTGCGAATTCTCTATCGCCTTGACCATAGATAACAGTGAAAAAGGAACTCATATTTTTCATACTTTGATTTGAAAACTATCAAAGTTAAAATTGAACTCACGTTCTCATTTGCTATACTAGATTGTTAATATTGAAATTTAACAATAGAAACTAGCAAATGATAATTAAAAGGTTTTGTATTTTAATTGATAGTATTAATATATTATCTCTCTTGTCTGTATAGGTCAAAATATGATCAAAAGAAGTGAAGGAGGAACGACCAGGAGTCGATCAAGCCGAAGTCGCGCGTATGAAGCAATATACCGGCGAGTGGATCGGCTATGGTCGAGGTCAAACATTCAGGAGGCATGTGCGGCAAGTTCGATACATAGATGTTTCAAAGGATTATTCTATAGGATATTCAAAGGACTTAGGCACTCTGGTTAAGGACCGATGGGTAATGAAAGTGTTTTGTATAAATATTAGGAGAGAGAGAGTGTGAAGTAAGGGGGAAAATGAGTTCTAAAACACACACATATCACCCTTAGGAGAGGAAGGTTCATCACCTGAGGTTCTACCAAGAGGGAGAAGGAGCCTAAAATCTTTGTGTTCTTATGTAGTTCAACTTTAATAAATAAACGGAGGTCTATCTCGCCCCCGGATTGGGTTCAACCATGCTTGTTTACTCCTGCTTGTGACCTTCGATCTAGAATTAATTATCTTCGGCTAGGATTTACCCTCTATCTCGTTATTTAATTAGTTTAACAATAAGGCTTAAAACTTTTTGGTCAAACAATTTGGCACCATCTGTGGGGATTTTCTAGCCAAAGTCTTAGTTTCCTCTATATCTAAATTCGGTCATAGTTCTATTTCCCATTCGGTGTGGTTTCATCCTTTTGTTATGAACGCAGACTTGAGAAACTTATTAGCAAGCCCTTGAAATAGCTAAACCAACCAAGGTTAGATCCTTGCATGAAATCGAAGTTATGCCTGATATCTATACGAAAACTACGCGGTGCCGTAGTAATAGTCCTGGTGCGTTGTGAGCGCAAGTTGTCAGATTAGGAATACCAAGTTGTCAAATTAGGACTACGACCATCACGCACCGAGCACGTCCGCAATCCTACTGCCATACTAATGCCAGATATCAATCTATACCTTATGCATACTGACCTCTTTCTCGTAGAATGGAATGAGAGCATGTTGTGTAATACTTTGAAATTGCCCCGCCAATATGTTTGTGGTATGACTTATGTTTCTGTTATCTTTGTGCACCCGGGACAGGGGCTAAATGGGACTCGAACTCGAGATCCTAATAGGCGAAGTGAGTTGTCAGCCCATGAGGTGCCCAAGTTTGACTAACGACGAGTCTAAGCACGAAGCTGGGATCAGATCTAAAACTAGCGTTCGAGCAGGGGGGAAAATGTGTCATTCTGCGGCGCGATTTCCAGTTCGTTGCCAATCAAGTCGAAGGGATTTTCTAGGTCTAAGGAGTGGAGACACCCAAAATACCAATCCAAAGACCCACAAGATGTCACCCGAGTTCGATGAACGTCAGCTCGTCCAAATCCTTCCAGCACATAGCGCGGAGATAAGAGACCTCACCAAACTGATAGCAGACACAAAGTAGAGCCAGATGAGGGAACGTGGTCGCTCCCCTCTGCCCATTAACCAATCAGTCGAGGTAACAAACGCTTTCGTTTGTTCTTAACTTGTTATTTCTTTTTAGAATGGAACAGAAACATGAGGACCACTGTGGAGCCCAGACCGGCACTCGAGCCCTCGTTAGATGCCTAATACGAGCAGGTTATTACCGGCCCACCATGAAAAAGGAGGCCGCCGACTTCGTTAGAAAATGAGAGCAATGCCCAAAAATATGCTCCAATGATTCACCAAGCGTGCAAGCACCTCCACTCAGTCACCTCGCCCTGGCCGTTCATCAAATGGGGAATGGACATCGTCGGACCCCTTCCAGTGGGAAGAGCTAATGTACGATTTCTTTTGGTTTTAACTGACTATTTTTCCAAGTGGGTAGAAACAGGAGCGTTCTCCCAAATACGCGAACAAGAGACAACCAACGTAAAAAACATTTTCCACAAAAATGCTCCGGCTCCAACATAAGTTGGGACAGGGTCGACACCATAAAGAAATATTCCATGTAGACAGGACTGGGTTGCCAACCCGGAAAACGTGCAAATCCCTCCGGCATAAGCATGCCAAATCTCTCCAACATATGCAGAACATAAGTGCACAAAATTCACCCACGTACTCGCCAAAGCGACGCTGCGCTACCACAACCAGCTAAACTCGATCTCACTCGAATTAACTGAGGATTAGGACGTCTCGAAGCCCAAGTGATAAGTTCATCGCCCGGCCCATCAACTACTTCTCCAGGCCGAGCAATGAAGGGACTAGATAGAATGGGACTTCTCGAATATATGTACGAACTGAGCAAAAACGTGTAAATATTCTCCAACAAATGAATAAGAGAAAAAACATACGGTATTCTTACGTAACTCCACCAAGCTCACACATCAAACCAACACAGGAAATGTACATTCGACCTCGCTCGAATTTACAAGAAGTTGAATTCGACCTCGTTCGACTTCATGTCCGTGCGGCCCCCGACCATCGCCAATTAAAGGAGTAACATTTGACCTCGCTCGGATTCACAACAAGTTGAATTCAACCTCGTTCGAATTCATGCCCATGCGGCCCCCGACCATCCCCAATCAAACAAATTACATTCAACCTCGCTCAAATTAATTACAAGTCAAATTCGACCTCGCTCGACTTAACAAATTACATTCTACCTCGCTCGAATTAATTAAAATCCAAGTTCGACCTCGCTCGAATTAATTACAAGTCAAGTTCGACCTCGCTCGAATTAACAAATTACATTCTACCTCGCTCGAATTAATTACAAGTCAAATTCGACCTCGCTCGAATTAACAAGTCAAGTTCGACCTCACTCGAATTAAAAAGTTACATTCGACCTCACTCGAATTAATTACAAGTCAAATTCGACCTCGCTCGAATTAACAAATGACATTAGACCTCGCTCGAATTAATTACAAGTCAAATTTGACCTCGCTCGAATTAACAAATGACATTCGACCTCGTTCGAATTAATTACAAGTCAAATTCGACCTCGCTCGAATTAACAAGTCAAATTCGACCTCGCTCAAATTAACAAATTACATTCGACCTCGCTCAAATTAACAAATTACATTCGACCTCGCTCGAATTAATTAAAAGTCAAATTTGACCTCGCTCAAATTTACAACAAGTCAAAATTCGATCTCGCTCGCATTTACAACTGAAAATCAGGGACTTATCGCAAGAAAATCCAAAAAGTTCAAAAAGAAAAGAGAGAGAAAGGCCAAAGACGTACAACCAAGGACAAATCAATTGTTCCATTCAAAGGAAAACTAGCGTCTTACAAAGGGCCAAAAGGAAGCCCCCACCCAATATATATATATATATAAAGAAAAGAGAGGGAAAGGCCAAAGACGTACAACCAAGGACAAATCAATTGTTCCATTCAAAGGAAAATTAGCGTCTTACAAAGGGCCAAAAGGAAGCCCCCACCCACAATATATATATATATATATATATATATATATATAAGTAGAAAAGAAGAGAAGAACAAGGAAAAATTAAGTAGAAAAGCTTCACTCAGCATTATCTCCATCCACGCCGTCACCCTCTCCCCACTTGGTTCAACAGCTTCACCTCCACCGTCGCCCTCTCCATCAGCATGTTCATCATCAAAAGTAAGCCCATCCTGGAACTCATCATCTTCACCGGCCTCCGATGTCGCGGGGTCATAACCGTAGGAATATATATATATATATATATATTCTGTTGAGCCTCAACATGGATCCACATCTTATAGAAAGGGCGAGGAACGTCAACATAGGCAGACGCAGTAGAAGGAGTTAGAGCCAACAATCGTGCCTTCTCAGCCTCGAGAGAAACAACTTGATCGCCCAGGTTCGAGACATCTCTCTCAAGCCCACCAATTCGCTCCTCGAGTCGGGCCTCCCTCAGTGCGGTTGTTTCCATCTCAGTTGCTCGTTCAGACCTGAGAATGCGAATAGTATCTTCCAGTGGCGCTGCCCTCGCCAAGGCCGCCACTCGGGCTCTCTCAATCCTCTCCAGCTTAGCCACCTTCCCTGCCAACTCAGTCGCCTTCTCCGCTGACTCGACACTTAGACCGACGACTCTAGTGGCACTTTGCTCAAGCTCCACCCGCAAGGCCACCACCTTCGCCTAAAGATCAACACACTCGACCACAACCCCCTTGCCCACCTCAATATCTTCTTCTTTGGCCCTAAACAACCCCTCGAGTTCGTTGCATCTGCCAATGGACCGCATCAGGTCCTCATCCATCCGCTCCAACTCCTCCCTAAGGGATTGGAGATTGTCGCCCGCCCTGAGCCGCGCATGCATCTCACCGCACTTGCCGCGATACCGGTGGTACTTCGAAGCCAATTTCTGAAAAGTGGCAGCTCGTTTCTCCTCCTGACGGGCACTCTCAATCTCTAAGTTAAAAGTCTGAAGAGGGAAAAGAGAATAAAAAGAAAGGGTCAGCAAAAGTGGAAGGCGCGAAATGAAGAAAAAAATAAAGAACTCACCCTCAAAGCCACCCCGGATACACCTCGTGACAGGCCAGCATCGCTGATCTCTTGAAGGGACCTGCTTTCGGCAGTGGAACAAAGAAGGGTAAATTGGGGCACCAATCTCACTGCATCTCCAACACGTCAAAATCCGAAGGAATCTCGATCACGCGGGATGAATCGTCTGTTCTCACCTCGACCCGGGTGAACCCCTTCTCAAACATTCTCATGTCCTCGGGATCAATATCTGAACCGGATTTGTAGTCATCTATAACCATGCCCTTCACCCTCTCATTGGCCAAAGAGGGATTACAAGCTTGTTGAGAATTCGATGGACCACTCGAAATGATCCCAGCGACCTCTGAACTCTGCACTCCTACAACGGAAGCCTCCTCCACGCCCGAAACGGACAAGGTGTCCATGCCCAAATTAGCACTACTATCAGGCTAGGACATCGCCAACACGGGGTCACCCCTCGGGGGCCCCTCGATCCCTAGCACCCCCATCATCCAGTATCATCCGCCTTTTTAACGGAGCCTCTTCGTCATCACCCTAAGACGATTCATCCACCAAATGAACTGCGGGAGCTGGAGCTTCCGCCAAGGGAGAAGCCTCCTGGTAGCAGAGTTCGGGAGGGGCCGTAATCTGTGAACTAGCAGCGGCCTGAACACTCTCACTTGCAACAACGATGGGTGCAGGTTCGATCGAAGCACTCGACTGACGGAAAGAGGGAACGGGAGCCCTCACCCTCCTCGTGGCCCTCCGACCTGCTAACGAGAGAAGATTAAACCAAAGAGGAAACAAGAGGGAAGAAAGTACGGGACGAAGGGCAAAGTTACTAAGGGCAAGACGAGAAGACTCACCGGCAGAAGGTCTACGTCCGAATATATCGTTGAATGGCGACCACTCACTAATCCCCATTGTGTGGGGCATAACCTGGCTCACCCACTCGCGGATATCAGCGTCTAGTGGAGGAGGTTCTTTCTCAGCTGCAAAAAAAAAAAGAACAATCAGATCACCAGAAATGGGCAACAAACAACCATTTGGGAGAAAAAACTTACGAGCATAATTCCACTCCTCAGGAAACCCGTTAAGATTCAACACCGCGTGCTCCGTCCTCACGAAGAAGAAGTTCTCCCCAAAGTAGAGGTTAGTCTTATCATCCATCTTCACCACCAGGTCCTTGGTCCCGCGGTGACGAAGATGTTTCATCGTACCCCTATGAAAACTCGGTACGAAAAGGTGAAGCAGGTGATGGAGGGAAATCCCCCGGCCGGCCAGTTCCACGTACTTGATGAGCATGAGGAAGAGATTGTATATGTACGGAGAGAGATAAGTCGTGCACACACCATAGTAGCGGCAAAAGTCCTCCGCCAGGGAAG
Source organism: Nicotiana undulata (assembly GCA_005239495.1). Taxonomy (NCBI): domain Eukaryota; kingdom Viridiplantae; phylum Streptophyta; class Magnoliopsida; order Solanales; family Solanaceae; genus Nicotiana; species Nicotiana undulata. Next base: position 29,867 of record ML289124.1, read on the forward strand.
GAAGGGGAAGTGTGTACCCGATGACGAACGGGTACGCATAAGACGCACAATAACCTGGGCGATGTATCTGCACAACATCGTTACCCGAAGGAATAAGTTCGACATGGTCAGGAATCCTTCATTTACCCTTAAGAACAATAAGCGACGGAACATCCATTTCGGAAACTACGGGTTCAGGCTCGTCGTCAGGAAGGGTTTTAAAATAGTTCCTGGACTTCCCCGAACGTGAAATTATCTCATCCACAATGAGGAAATTCTCATCTTCCGCCATGACTACCCCTTCTTCATGAGAGGGTATATCAGTTTTCATTGCGACGCCACCAACGAATCTATCTATGTTAGAGGATGCACTGGCCATTTCTTCTTTGGTTGCGTAGATGAGGAGTGCTAAGGAGAAAAGGGTAACAATGGCAGGAAACTTTAAAATAAAAGAGATGGAGATGTAAAAATCTGGGGAAGGAGAAGAAAAATTCTGGGGTTTGCGAACGATTGGGAAACACATCACCCAAACGAGAAATTCTCCCCCATTTATAAGAATACAGACACCCGGAGCGGGAAAACCAAACGCCGCTACATTAACTCCAAAATGAAAGAGGCACAGGAAATGACGTAACGTTTAGGGAACGTGCGTCATAATGACGCATGACAAATTAACGTCATTTCAAACTGACGTAATGGCCAGGTCTGGCTATCGAATCATCACATCGTCATCTCGCCATGAAGGGTTTGCCCCTCGACCAAGATGCTCAGATTTCTCAACTCGCAAACTGGTGAGGTCCGCCCATCGAGATCGTCCAAAGACGACCCCGATAGGGAGAGGGACTAACTGTATGGGTCAAAATCTGAACAAAAGAAGTTAAGGAGGAACGATCAGGGGTCGATCAAGCTGAAGTCGCGCGTATGAAGCAATATACCGGCGAGTGGATCGGCTATGGTCGAGGTCAAACATTCAGGAGGCCCATGCGGCAAGTTCGATACTTAGATGTTTCAAAGGATTATTCTATAGGATATTCAAAGGATTTAGGCACTCTGGTTACGGAACGGTGGGTAATGAAAGTGTTTTGTATAAATATTAGGAGATAGAGAGAGAGAGAGAGAGAGAGAGAGAGAGAGAGAGAGAGAGAGAGAGAGAGAG
>ML289124.1:31051-48303 GCA_005239495.1 Nicotiana undulata
TATGAAGAGAGAGAGAGAGAGAGAGAGAGAGAGAGAGAGAGAGAGAGAGAGAGAGAGAGAGTGAAGTAAGGGGGAAAATGAGTTCTAAAACACACACATATCACCCTTAGGAGAGGAAGGTTCATCACCTGAGGTTCTGCACCAAGAGGGAGAAGGAGCCTAAAATCTTTGTGTTCATGTGTAGTTCAACTTTAATAAATAAACGGAGGTCTATCTCGCCCCCGGATTGGGTTCAACCATGCTTGTTTACTCCTGCTTGTGACCTTCGATCTAGAATTAATTATCTTCGGCTAGGATTTACCCTCTATCTCCTAATTTAATTAGTTTAACAATAATTCTCAAAACTTTTTTGTCAAATAATTTGGCGCCGTATGTGTAGATTTTCTAGCCAAAGTCTTAGTTTCCTCTAGATCTAAATTCGGTACTAGTTCTATTTCCCATTCGTTGTGGTTTCATCCTTTCGTTATGAACGCAAACTTGAGAAACTTATAGGCAATGTATCCACTTGGAATATGCATAACCAATGTATAACTAATGGGTTTAACTTAGAATATGGATAACCAATGTATAACTAATGGGTTTAACTTTTGCATTTGTAAAGTCTCAAATTGAGGGTTCCTCAAGTTTGGGAGACTAGGAATTCTCCCAAAAGTGACCATATTCAAGAAGTCATGGATAATATAGTTATCCATATTATCCGCCGGTTAACCCATTTTTTATCTGCATTAAATATGAGTGGGTCGGATAATTTATCTGTTTTTTGTATTATCTATGTTTTACCTGCCCATATCTGGCCTCATCCGTCCATTTGCCACCCCTAATCCAAGTGCATGACATGTATTGTTCATTTTGCTCAACAGGTCTATATGTTTGTCTTTTGGGCGACGTTATCATCGAGCCCAAAAGTTTGTGTGCCATGTAAACTTGTGATATACCTGATTATACAGCTTTTGCCTTTCCTCTTTAATTTCAATATAAGACTCGTCTTAGTCGACATGTACATTCCTTCTTCAGAAACTTGTTAGGCTGAAAGTCTGTCACTCTTGCTTGACGCACCCTTGGACATCACATCTTCCAAAGTTAAGAATAAGAATGTTAAAACTGCAGTGTATGAAAATCATTGTTTTCACTAATTATTAAAAATTAATAATAACCTGCATAACGTGTACGATGAGATATACAGAATGAGACATTAAATGAACTTCGCAGGTATAAAGAATTTAACCAAGTTAATCATATATTTCGATTAAGAAAATATTTATGCTTCCTAGTAATTAGACTAGTGTACAAAAAGAACCTCTGAAACATGTACTTGAAGGGACCAAGGAATTGTCATGTGCTTCATATAGGTACCTAATAACAAAGCGTGACCTATATACTGGTTCATTGATTGAACACAATTTCTACAAAGTGGTGAACTACATTTAACAAAAAAGGAACAGGAGGGCAAAGTGGATCCATTATTCAAGAGAATGGGTGCATTATCTCGAAGAGGTGAATTCAGAATATGTATTTGACGAATTTAACCTGTTAATTTATCTTGTAATGTAATAAAATTGATAATTAGCTTACTATAGTAAGATAAATTAAACGGATACTGCAAAAGATCTATGTTATTGATGTTTAGCTTAAAGTATATATATTTTCATGGATATCGCCTCATATTTTACTTTTGTTTCGTGAGTTTTAGATGTTAATTGTGATGATTTATATTGATTTGTGGTGTTTTTATATGTAGGAATGATTTGGGAGCAATTGGGGACGAAACACACAAAATTAGAGCGAAAACGCACAAACGGAAAAATTGCATTTTTGGGCGCCACAGGCAGGGCTTGGCGCCACCTGTGGCGCTGGAGACAGTTTGCTCTTTCAAGGCAGCGCCCTGGTGGGCGCCCGACGCTACTCAGGGCGCCGATGACGGTAATTTATCCTATTTCGATCGGGACTCGGTTAATTCGACCCTAGACCTACCCAACACGTATAAAAGCAAGTCTAAACTCAATTTTGAGGGAGAACGTGACTTTTAGAGGAAAACACAAGTATAGAACCGTCGTGGAGGCCGGGTTTCATCTTTTCTTCCACCAAACTTAGTACTTTTTATGTTTCTTGTATGATTTGTTGTTTTGCTACCATGTCTATGTGGAGCTAAACTTCACGTTCTAGGGTTGTGGTTCTTTCATGAATATTGTTATTTGAATATTGATTTTGATTTCTTAGTTTATCGCATTGGTTTATTTATTCAATCTTGCGCTTAATTATTTGATTGCTTGATCACCAATTGAATACTATCTACGAATCTAGAGTTGAACTCAAAAGTGGGAATTCTAGATTGCATATAGGATTGAGTAAAGCAAGTTCTTGAACCTGGGCATCAGGGAACGGATTCGCGGTTAGGATAGACATATACTTAATTGCCTTGCTTGGTTAATTTACAGGAATTATAAAATGCGTTCTTGTTGATTCTAACTCCATAGACATATAGGCGTTAGGTTAGTTTGAATAGGCGAGTAAGAACTCGATAGAATCTTATGAGCAATATTAACCCTGTTAACCAATAAACCAGATAAATTAATTAGTCAATTCAATTGAAGAATACAATATGATTGTTAGATAACCCATAACTCTAGATCGTTTTCATCGCATTGATAACATAAAAATCTGCTATCCTTTTGTTCAGAGTTCATTATTTGTTTTCTTTATTTTAATTAGTTTAGAATCAAATATTATTAAGTTTAATTCTTGTTTAGATAATGATAGTCTAATTTAGTTAATAGTTAATCACAAATCCTCATGAGTTCGACATCCGACTTTTAGTCTCTTTATTTCTTGACAACCGTATATACTTGCGTGTGCGTTCGGCCGCAACAATTATGTGTATATAACTTGAATCCTATTCCTAATCGAGATGTACACGTAGAAGATTAATCAAAATAAATTAGTCACCTTTAAACAAGCGTATCCACCATTTACATAATGACGAACCTGTGTCCATTTTAATCTGATTAATCATTGATGTTAACGCTGTTGATGACATCATCATCATAGTTTGAAAACAGATTTGATTGATTAAATTCTATGGAGCAAATTGTTCTTGTTTCCCATCCTTTGATTAATTTGTGAGAGGCCATAAATAATAAAGCAGAAATGGTCCCCTACCCCCTTTTATTATCTGGATTAGGGGTCAAATTATAAAGTTGAGTAGTTCAAGAAGAATATATTGCAAAATGTGCATATCTTTTCTTCTTTTCCTCTCAAAACTCCTTTTGCTTTTCTAATTCTCTAATGTCAAATCTGTTGTCATCAGATCACAAGATAATTTGTCCGACTGTCTCTCTATAAATTTATAAGTTACTTTGCGTTATAAGACTATTATTTGTGGATGTCTATTTATTATTCTGTTATAGATAATCTTCCTAAAAAAAATTATTTATTTAATACTCTGTTGAAGTTTATCTACAGCCAGTTGATTCAGACAGGTTGCAAGCAACTGAATGAAATGATTTGCAGCAACTTCTTATTAAATAGACAGGTTGCAAGCAGCTCATGCAGACAGCTTACATGCAGCTGAACAAAAGCCTCGCAGCTGCTTCCTGAAAAGCCTCGCTGTTGCTTCCTTTCTTCTATAAATAGAAGAGTTTTCAGTTCATTAGGTACATCAGTTTGAAAGTTGAATAAGACATCAATCTCTTTCTCTATACTTGTCTTTGGTTTATTTCTTTACAGTCGTTATTTTATAACATGTTATCAGCACGAGACTCTGCCTTGAGCACTTACTTTGAAAAATGTATTACTATAATTATCCTCGTTCAAAGGCATCGGTTCTCACTGTAAGTAAGATCAAACTGTTGTATTTATGGATTTCTACCCTTTTTATAATGGTTTGAACGATTGATATTTCTTTGGTGTTAGTATTTTATTTTCATATTAGCAAAGTAAGCATAAAAATGATTCCATGTTTGGCTTAAATGTTTTACTATATCACTTTGTCTTTATGAACGACATATTATTTTCCTTTGCTGCTTTGCTATCTTGAAGTAGGTTTGTAGCAAAGGACTTGTGACATTAAATTTTTGCACTTTCATATATTGTTTAACATTAACTATTTGTTGAGTTGAGTTTGCAAAAGTCTATGGATATAAATCAGATCAAATCGCCATAACTAAGAGTTCTACTCAAAAGGATAGTACTTCCTACATATCAGACATTTCTATTTTTTGGCTACTAACAATATGATTTTTGTTCATTAAGGAGCATAATTGGTTCACTTAGCAGTTCATGCCATAAATTTGTTCATGAAGAAAAATATTACGAGAAGGGACCATAATTTATCATTTTCATCTCTATTGATGGTTAAGTATAAGAGTTTTCAAAAAAAAAAATATATATATATATATATAGTCACCGGCAGTGGCATATTTCCTAAGTCTTGTTATGACTTAATTTTATAGTTCACTTGAACTCTAACAGACTACGACCACCAGAAGTGGCAATACTTTGTATATCTCATTATAACTAAATTTGTTAAACACCAGAAGTGGTATATACCTATCATGACCACTAGAAGTGGTAATTTAGGTGTGTTATGGTTGCAATTGAAGATAAGCTAGAGAAAATTTCTCTCTATTACATACATACCTCGATTTTCTCATGAAGTAGCAAATATATTAAAAGAGGTTCTAAGCCACCACACAATTTGGTGTGATTAATGCACGCTCAGATAATTATGTTCCATTCCCTGAAGGATGAGAACTTTTGATAAATATTAATCCATTCTCTGAAGTGAATGTGACAATATATGAACGCGCTCTTGATGTAAATATATTACAATTCACCTCCAGAAGAGGTAATATGATTGAGAGAATATATACTCAATATTTCGTAATTTAAATTTTCTCCTGAAGAAGTAACACAATTGAAATTTCCTCCTGAAGTAGGAAAATATTATGAAAGTGTGTCTTTCTGTGCTTAAATAAAATAATGTGCTATTCAAAGTTATTTTTAAGCACATTTTCATTCCCTGGAGTGAATGAAGAAATACCACAACTCATCTCCTGAAGAGCTAGAATAACAAAGGATAAAAATATTATTTTGTGGCATAAAAATTATAGTCGCACGTACCTGTTATACGTAAAACATCTTGGATAATTTTATTAAGTATCATTCTAAAGAAAATGCATTCCTGTAGAATGAGATATATTATGGTTAGTTATTGAGTTCCCTGAAGGAAATAGCAACTCGTGCATCTTTCCTTAAAAGATGCAATGACTATGTGATTGCCGCATTGATACAAAAAATTTCAGATGTTAATGGTATTTCTTCTTGAATGAGAAATTTGTCACAAAGTTAGTGGTAGAAATATTATAATTATTTTCGTCATTTAAAAATTTAAAATTAGCTTTATATTGTTTATTTGATTATAATTTTCTCTCATGATACCAGAAGTGTTTGAGAAATATTTGGTAGTACAAAATTTATCAAAAACTCTTGAAGAGCTAATTGTTTGTCTAGAAGACACGTGACACCAGTAGTGTACAAATAATATTAGATTGTGGATAAAAATGAAGGCTCTCGAAGAGCTTATATACAAACATGTCATTCATATTATATAATTATGGTCAAAACATATATTGCAGTGAACCTAAAGTTTACTAATACAAGTGGCTATCATATTAAGGCTATAAATGATAGGAAGATTGAAAATCTTTCTGTTTCCACAATCATAGGGGATAAAATAATATGTATGTGAGAAGTTATCCGCCTTATTCTTCAATTTGTACTACATCGTGTAACACAGTGAACCAGAAGTTACTAATGCACAAGCAGTCATAGTAAACCAGAAGTTTTACTGAAGCAAAAGTAGCCACGGTAAATGAGAAGTTTACTAATGCAAATGTTTATGCCTTAGTAAACCAAAATTTTACTAATAGAAATCACATGCAATGATAAACTTGAAGTTTTCATTTGCCATTTTTAAATGATCTATTTGAGAATTCAAATAAGCATATACTGAAGAACTAGAAGATTCTTCACGAATTCTCTTTTGTTACTTGTTCTCAAAATAAATTGATTATATCAACTAAAGTTGGGACTAAAATCCCTGAATTCTGAAATATATAAAAGGTGAATATTGGCCCATTCACCTATCATGTGAACCACTTATAGATGCATATATAAGATGGTTACATGTGTAATTATTGTCAACCTGCAGTTTGGCATTTAAAATTGCTTTTATCAATTAAGAGCATAAATTTCAGATTATGAAATCAAGATAGTTCATCTTGATGATGTTGGTTTATATCCAAGCTAGTTTAGCATTGAATACCTCATGTTAATGGCTAAACTATCGCTTATGAGAACAAATCCTCATGTGTTGGTCTACGATTTTCTAAATTGCATATAGCACCACTTGTATGCATCATGACAATAATATATGATAAGTCCTCCCCTCACAATTGGTTTAGGAAACCAAATATTTTTACTATCTTTTGATGTGCGGTATATGATTAATTTCTCTACCACAATGCACAAAGATATGTTTCCCAAAGAATATTGGGGATATATGTTAATTTTTTTAACATTCGGGGGATAGAATAAGCAGTTGAAAAATATGTATATGAATCGAATTATCATTAGTATGATCCTCACTCAGAAGATAATTCAAGTCAAATGCCAGAAAAATTTGCTGATCCAAAATTAAATATCATATTTCACTGCAAATACTTCTATTAAAATTAAAGTCCCCGAAGGATGGAGTTTACTATACGCATGAAGAGTGGTAGACCAATCGATTCCAAAGGTAACAATCCTTGAAAAGGATAGGAGCAAATGATCAAAATGATCATAATAAGGAGGAAATGAGCTCTAGAAGAGCCCACGACATAACATTTCATGAAACTCCAGAAGAAGTTCAGGTACCTGAAAATAAAGAAAGTTATGAGATCTCAACAGGTTATGTCGCTTGGAAACCGATACAAAATGATTGTCGACGATATATTTGATACAATATAGTGCACAATGTTGTAAAAGATTGTGAGGATCGGACCTGCAGTCCAGACACCTGAAGATGTCATGCCATTTAAATGCAAGTCATAACCTATATGACTCATTTGATTAAATCTGTATGTATATCCCTGAAGGATTTAAAATGCATGAAGCATATAGTTCAAAGTCTCGAAAAATGTACTCGATCAAATTACAAAGTTCATTGTACCGTTTAAAGTAATTTGGGCACGTATGGTATTATCGCCTCGGTGAATATTTGCTGAAAGAAGGTTACGTAAGTTATGTTATTTGTCCAGGTATTTTTATAATGAAGATGTCATCAGAATTTGTTATCCTTGTTGTTTATGTTAATGACATAAATCTTGTTGGAACTCCAGAAGAGCTCCAAAAGGCAATTGAATATCTTAAGAAAGAATTGAACATTTAGCAGACGGTATCTTTATCCATCAATCTGCTATACAAAAAGGGTCTTAAAATACTTTTACATTGACAAGGTGCACACATTGAGTACACCATTGGTTATTCGATCACTTGAAGTGAATAAAAATTTGTTCCGACCTCCAGAAAAGGATGAGGAACTCCTTGGTCCTGAAATACTCTATCATAATTGGTGCACTTATGTATCTTGCTAACGCTAACAAATGTAGTGCATATCGTATTGGTTATGCAGATGCAGGTTATTTATCCGATCCCCATAAAGCTTGATCTCAAATCGAGTATGTGTATACATGTGGAGGTATTGTCATATCATGGCGCTTCACAAATAAATCTATTGCTGCTACTTCTTCAAATCATGCTTAGATAATAGCTATTCATGAAGCAAGTAGGAAATGCTTATGGTTGAGATCAATAATTCATTTTATTTGTGAAAAATATGGTTTGGAATGTGAGAAAAAGCCCACAATTTTATACGAAGACAATGTTGCATGCATAGCCCAATTGAAGGGAGGATTTATAAAAAGAGATAGAACGAAGCACATTTCACCAATATTATTCTACACACATGATCTTCAGAAAAATGGTGACATTGATGTGAAACAAATCCATTCAAGTGACAATCCGACAGATTTGTTCACTAAATCTTTGCCAACTTCAACTTTTGAGAAGATGGTATACAAGATTGGAATACGGAGACTCAAATATTTGAAACAAGATTTTCATCAGGGGGAGTGAAATGCGTTGCACTCTTTTTCCCTTACTAAGTTTTCTTCCATGAGGTTTTTCTTGTAAGGTTTTTAATGAGGCAGCTGAAAATGCGTATTACTAAATATGTGTACTCTTTTTTCCTTCATTAGGATTTTTCCCACTGGATTTTTCCTAGTAAGGTTTTAACGAGGCACATTATCTTTAATGAACATCCAAGGGGGAGTGTTATGAAACTATTATTTGTGGATGTCCATTTATTACTCCGCTATAGATAATCTTCCTGAAAAAGATTATCCATTTAGTACTCTGTTGAAGTTTATCTACAAGCAGCTAATGCAGACAGGTTGCAAGCAACTCAATGAAAGATTTGCAGCAGCTTCTTATTAAACAGACAGATTGCAAGCAGCTCATGCAGACAGCTTACAAGCAGCTGAACAAAAGCCTCGCAGCTGCTTCCTGAAAAGCCTCGCAGCTGCTTCCTTTCTTATATAAATATAAGAGTTTTCAGTTCATTATGTACATCAGTTTGAAAGTTGAATAAGACACCAATCTCTCTCTATACTTGTCTTTAGTTTATTTCTTTACAGTTATTATTTTATAACACTTTGATTAATATTGTAATATTTATTTTCTTAATTTTGCTATAAAAGAGTTATAATTTATAGTAGCTTATTTGGTAAATTTGGGATATCAAAATATTAATTTGGAATAACTAGTGTTGTTCCATTTAACTCTCAAAGATTAGAAGATAATCTTTATTCTCTGGAAGAGAGGGGGAAATGGAGGAGTAAATTCTTGGTTTATATTGGTAAGGGATTGTGTTACATTGGTAAGTGGAATTATGCTTTAAACAGATCCATGTTTTGTAATGATGCTCTATAAATTATTATTTTTGTCTTTTTAACCAAAACAAGCATTTAGTCCATTCTGCATCTGAAAAGGCATTTTGAGGTAGTAAGTTTATGTGATTACTAAATTTTAGAATATATCTTTTTAAAATTTGAAACAATTCAACTGAATGTTTTATTTGGTTTTTAAAAATAAATTTTCATAGCCACACAATATTGTAATATGCATGTTTAAGACTGTTTACCTCGAAATACGAGTAACAGTTAAACTTGTAATTAATTTTAAGGACACGCGATCTGATTCAATGTCAATTGATAAATGACTAATTAAATAAGTGAATTAAACGATCAAGATAAATCAGACCAGTGTTGTTGTTTGTTATCGACCTCGATCTGGAACGGGCTCGAGACAACCGTTCAGAAAAGTAAGAACAATAAGAACAATAGCTAAATGTAAGCAAGCAAAAGAACAACGTATTGTTATTTCTCAGTAAGTTTATATTATATATGTTGGTTATAAATGAACAAGGTTCCTCTTTATATAGTAGAGGAATCCTAAATAAGGTATAACTCTAATTTCGGAAGTAAAATCCATGATTGGTATCAATAACGGTTAGCGGTTCTATCAATCCCGAGATTTCCGCCGAGATTTGTGGTCGATCACTGCTATCGCGCTATTCTGTTACTCGATGTTGATCTAGCCCGATCTCGATCCTTCGATCTTTGTGTTCTTCGAACTCGAGCTCGCTTCAATATGAGCTTAATCTCGAGGCAGACGAGCCCATAAAATTGGACATTCTCGATTTTAGTCGTATACAAATAGTCCCCGCGTTTCTTAGAATGAAATGATAAGAAACAACTTGAGCCTCGATTCTCTTGCATATCGATCATGACGTCGTCCTCATGATGTAAGCGGTGGATGTGACCCAAACATCCCGTCGGTTCGGTTCCCCAAATCATCAATGCATGTCAGACGTCGGACGACCACTAGTGCCACCTCACCGTCGCCACAAGCCTATAAATATCATCTCCTTCATTGATTCAAACTTTACTTTTTCTTTGATCAAAACTATCAAATTTCAAACCCTTCTTATCTTCTCTCTGTTGTCTCTTGCTACGCTGCCGTTGTTTTAACCGGAGCCACCAACTTCATACCTTTCTTCCACCTTCTATACATATACAAATGGCGAAAACCTCCAAGACAGTGCCTCAAAAAGAGAAGGCTTCATCTTCTTCCTCCCGCTCGGCCCGTGATAAGACGCCAGTAGAACCTCCCCCTCCCCCCATGAATATGTTCCTGGCCCGTGTGTTCTTAAATTCAACTTTAAAGTCGAAAACCCCTCATCGGTGCCAAGACGATGTGAACATGTGTCGATGTACATGTGTTCGATTCTGAGGGCCAAATCGAGGCCATGAAGAAGGTCTGCAAATGGAGTTTTGAGGTAGTGGTGCGCATTCCTACTCCTGAAGAGAGCACCACCACACACGTGAAGGGGTTCTCGAGTGTTTACACTTACCCCTTCATGCTGGGTCCTGTCGACCCCGTGATTTTCGACTTCTGCAGAAGGTACGAAGTCACCCTCGGCCAGATCCACCCTTCACTATGGTGCATAGTGATCATGTTGCGTGTTTTCTCCAATGAGGCTGGGGGGTTGGAGTTCACTCTAAACCATCTTATACGGTTGTACCGGCCTCGACTCTATCGAGGGCTAATTAAGCTTCACTGTCGAGCAACAAAGACTTTATTCTCGAGCATCAACGAGGATAAAGATTGAGGATGGATGAGAGGATTCATACGGGTGAGAACTTGCGACATAATACCGAAGGAGAAGATGCCATTCCCTAAGGAATGGAACCTCAATCGTAAGCGAATCTTTATATCTCGATTTTTCTGTTTCTTTTAATTTTGCCTAATATGTCCCTTTAACATGCAGTTGTCCCTGGGATGCCTCAAGCGGTGCCCGATCTCGAACATTGGGTCCAAAAGCTTGCCTCTACTTCTACTCGTGCCGAACGAGCATGGAGGGATTTGGCAAAGGGCAGGTGGGAGGCCAAGAACCATGGTAAGGACCTCTTCTTATGTATTCTGAAGTAACTACATGCCTTGTTCATTACTAATCTTTTTTCATGCAGGTCTGACCAAAGATGCCATTCTGAGGCCTTCAAGTAAGAGAGCAGAAGCCAATCCCTCGGCTCTGAAGACGGAAAAAGATAAGAAGAGAAAGGACGCCTCGCAGTCCGAGGTCCCCAAACCCAAACCTCGATGGGTGAGGAGAAAAACGGTCGCTCTCTCGGCGGGCACGATCCAAAAATTGAGAGATGAAGACGAGGAAGAAGAAGAAGATACTTCGGCGCTGAAAGTTCGCCCCAGAAAAGATGTCGAGGTCTCCCCCACCTTCCGAGCTTCCACCTGCTGCAATCGAGGCTCGTATCGAGGAGGTTTATAAGAAAAATTGGGGCATGAATCCCGGATCTCCAGAGGTTGAGGTAGTTTCTCGATCAACAACTTCTACACCGGGCAAGGACGGTTTCTGAAACTTAAAAAATCGGTCAGAGCTCCCCAAGTGACTCGCTCGGGGCCATGACAATAGGTCAACTGCCTTCAATGCCGGTCTTTCTGGAGAAGCAATAAGGGGGCCCGAGGGTTGAAAACGCTCGAGATTGGAAGAGGCTCTAGCGTAGGTGATCCCTTCCAAGATTGCTTCGTGGGGGTCGATGATGCCTCTGACGTTAATGATGCCTCGGTCCTTATGGCGGAAGCCCAACGTCTCTTTTCTCGGGTAAGTACCAGTTGTTTGTCGGTTACTTTTCTTCGCCTTTTTCTTTACAAGGATAACTTGTGTTTTCTTCCTTGTATAGGCCTCTTCTAAATTCCGAGCTGACCTTAGTCAGTGTGAGGCCGAACTCCAGAGGGTTTCGGAAGAGAGAAATGCCTTGAAGATCCTTTGTGGCCAAAAGGACGAGGTCATAAAGGATCTTCGAGCGGATCTGGCCAAGGCTCGTGAAGACGAGGCCGAATTAGATAAGCAGGTAACCACCCTTTTGATAAAGTATGGAATCAACTCGACTGTGGAAGCTAATACTTCGATGTCTCAGCTGCTGCAGAAGGTAGAAAGGATCGATCTGCTCCGGGCAGAGGTCGATCAGGTCAAGACCGATCGCGATCGGTGGAAATAGAGCATGGACCGCCTAGTTGTGGAAAAGGTTGCAGCCTTGGCTATGCTATCCTCAGCTGAGGCCCAACTTCGAAGCATTAAAGAGAAAAGCTTGGCCCAGGCCAAGAGGATCGGGGAGGTTGAATCCGTTCTTGCTGAGGCTAGGGCGAAAATCGAGAAGACCAAGGTCATGGAGGACAAGTCCATTGCCATGTACCGGGCCGATGCTGAGGCTATTCAAACACAGCTAAGGGAGGCTTCCAACCGGGAGCAATGGCATAATGTTCTGGAAAAGTTTCAATCTCGGAGGGAAACCCTCGAGGAAATTCATGCTCGAGGTTTTGACCTTTCCGAGAACTTGTTGGGGCTAAATAGCTTGAGACCGAAACCAGGTAGCTCGCCTCCTATGATGATGAGGATGATGATGCAGAGGGAACCCGAGGCATGTCCGGAAGTGGAGAAGATGGGGATGAGGCCGCCGAAGAAGCGTCTACCGAAGATGTGACCCCCAAGGATATGGCTCCTGAGGACGTGGCTCCCGGGGGTAGACTAGGCCTTTTAGGATTTTCTTCTTTTGTATCTTTTTTGTGTAAGGCCTTGATTGGACTTTTGTACATACTATTAGATATATAATAGAAAGACTTCTTTTCGAACGCCTTCATAAATGTTAAGTCCAGATAAGCATTATGTCTTTATTGAAAATGTTGAAAAATTTCTTTGTTGTAACTTTACTAACTTCAATTCGTAACCAAAATAAACCCTTAAGTTTGTAAACCCTTAAGTTTTTGGGTTATACGGGGGTAAGTCCCTGAGCTCGTAAATACATTCGAGATTTTATCTCGGGGGTGGCTTGATCGATGCCATTGTTATATTATCTTAGAGAGCAAGCTCTGAACTTAGAATAACACAACCCTTGGATTTTCACAAAGTGATGGGTATTTTAAGAAGAACACGAGTTTCTGATAACCAACGAATAAGCTAATAATTGCAAGTAAATTTGTAATTGGAAAGCAGTAAAATGCGCAAAAAGTAAATGTATTGTAATAGTAGCTTGAATGTGTTTACAAGTTATATTTTACTCCCTTATATAGTTAATTTCTTAATATAACGTCTACCTTTTTTCAGTGATTGAGCATTAATGACTAATAATGGCATTAATGTAATGTTCTTTATTCTGCCTCGATTCATCCTGCCCGTGTCTTTTCATCTTCTCAATTAGGTTAAGATTCCCGTATCTGATTATCCCGTGGGTATGTTGTTCCGTGCCTCTTTTCCTCGTACCTCTTCGTGAAGTTTCGTCCAGTTGTCACGTTTTCATTGTTCCACATAGATTGCTGAGTCATCACAATTTTTACACGTGTGAAGCTCTTTTTTACCAATACAGCTAGTCCCCCCACTTACCATTTATTTATCGATTAATACTTGGTAAGTGGATACTCATTTATGGAGGGAATATTTTGCCGCCGCTTCACTCGTAACATTGCATCCATCTCTGAACGTAGGCGTTGCTTGTCACTTCCATTTAATGCTCGTGCCACGTGGCATTCCCGGATTGGTTCTGCAATTGTTCAGTGCCTTTTAGGGCTTTTTGCGGCTGCATCAGTCACGAAGTGAAAACTTCAATTATGACTTTCATATCACTGTTTTTTCCATTTTTTGATGGTTGCCTTCGAGTATAAATACCCTTTTTCCTTTCTTTACTTTCACAAAAAACTTCTAACTTTCATTCTTCGTTTGCAAATTCTTTGTCTTTGTAAATATGTTTTCTTAAAACCAACAATCTAAGAAAGTCATTAATGTACATGATCTGACTTCTTCTGCTCCGACACGGAGTAGGAGAGGAGGTAGGCTTAGGAATTTGGGTTCAACTCCCTCCATGAGTTCCTCTTCTTCTCACGTTACTCCCCCATCTTTTTCTAGGTATGCCATTTCTTTATCTTCTCCAAGGGCTAGGGATTCTAGATCTTCATCAAAAGGTAGAGAACACAAGGAACCTCTGCGTGAGTTGAGGGTCGATGAGATAGTACCTGCAGAGTTTTCTTTTGCTATGGAAAGTCAGGACTTAAAAGAACAACTTTCTTCGATGTCTTCTCACGATGGTGCTGACATATAACCTACCCAAATAACTGAGGGTTTAGTATCTCTTGTACGCAGGGACAATCATTGGAAGCCTGAATTTCCTGTTGTTGTTCCCAACGGTAATCAAAGAATAACCTCTTACAAGGCTGGGTATTCTTATGTTTATACTTACCCTTTCACATTAGGATTCAATCCTCCTATCGACCCCTTTATCATCGAGTTTTGTCGATTCTTTAAAGTTTGTCTGGGACAAATCGGTCCTCTCGTGTGGCGGGTTGTTGCGTGCCTTAGATATTTGGCCAATTTAGCTACGGTCCCCTTTACCTTTTATCATCTCATCCACCTCTATTCTCTGATATTGTTCCGCCAAGGAGTGTTTACTCTCGCGGCTAGGAGTAAAAGGGTGTTAGTGATTCCTGATGATGATAAAGACCGAGGGTAGTTCCTCCGGTATGTTATTGTTCCTTCTGCTAGTTTAGTAGGTGAAGAAAATCTCCCTTTCCCTGAGAAGTGAAATCTTGCACGTGAGTACAGTTTTGCTCACATTCCTTTCCTTTGTTTTTTATACTTTATCAGTACCGTAACTGTTTCTTTTCTTTGCAGCAATCATGGGAACCATTGAGAATGTCTCCGGTTTTCGCGATTGGGTAAAAAAACTCTTGTTAACCGCTCCTTTAGAAGAACGTTCGTGGAAATACCTCTCTAGGAGGTTTGGCTGGAAGGTTAAGCCCCACGGTGAGCGAAGTTTTTGTTTTTACTTCTTTCTTCTATTGAATTTTACCTGATCCCCTTTATTTAGTAGGGTTTCCTGCTCGTGGTATTTATGTTGCGGTTGTATCCGCTTCAAAGTTATCCCTGGAAAAGGCCCAGGAGATCATTTATGGTTCCTCCTCATCAAAAAGAAAAGCCAGTGGGTCCAGGACTGTAACGACCCGGTCTGTCATTACGTAAAAACCTTCATCATAACTGTTTCTATTGACTTATTATAGATTGGATATTTTGTTATTAATGTGTTAGAGTTGATAGGATTGGAATCGGAATGGTTAAATGAGAATTCAGACACTTAGTCCTTAAGAATAACCTTAAAATTTGGAAAAGTCAACTGAGAGTTGACTTATTGGTAAATGACCTCGGAATGTGGATTTTATGACTCGAATAGTTCCATTAAGTGATTTGGGACTTAGGAGTGTGTTCAGAATAATTTTGTGATGTCCGGTGTAGAATTAGGCTTGAATTAGTGAAAGTTAGTTTTTGGCGATTCCAGTCGGCAGTGGAAAATAGGCTATCGGGGTCGGAATGGAATTCCAACAGTTGGAACAAGTTCGTAATGTCATTTTGGACTTGTCTGCAAAATTTCAGGTCAATCGGAGTTGATTTGGATAGTTTCTGCATCATTGATGAAATTTAGAAATATCAAAGTTCTTAGGCTTGAATCCGATACAAATTTGGAGTTTTGAAGTTAGTTTTGGTGTTTTGAGAGTGCAACTAAGTTTGAATGATGTTATGGGATATGTTGGTAAGTTTGGTTGGGGTCCTGAGGGGCTCGGGATTGATTTCGGGTGGTTAACGGACTCATTTGGACTTAAAACAATTGCTGATTTTCTGGTTTTTCTGCACAGTGATTTTGTTCACTGCGATCGCGGGTGAAGAAGTGCGATCGCAGAGAGTTAATATGGTTAGGCTCAGATTTTTTCTATGCGATCGCAAGAAGGGAGGTGCGATTGCAGAGTAGAGGGAGGACAAGTCCGTGTGATCGCGTGGAATAGGCTGCGATCGCACAGAGGAAGATAGGCGCGTGTGGTTGGCTGGCAATTCTACCGTGTGATCGCGTGCACAATGCTGCGATCGCGGAGGTCTGGGAAATTGGTCAGTGCGATCGCAGGGCCAAGGCTGCGATCGCGGAGAACAAAAGCCTGGGCAGTTAATTAAAAGCCCTTTCGCGACTTAAACCCCTTTTTACACTATTGTTGTACGGAAAAGAGCTCTTGGGGGCGATTTTAAAGAGGGAAATACTTGTGCTTCATTGAGGTAAGTGTTATAGTCATTAAAACTCAATTATGGGTGATTATAGACCATAATCCAAGCCTTTAATCCATGAAAAACAGTAGAAAAATAGGATTTTAGGGCATGAGATTATGAAACCTTCAAGGGTCGATTTGAGGGGTCAAACAGACTCCAATTTTGGTGTTCTTTATATGTACGGACTCGTGGGAAGATGAAGAACACTTTTTTGTAGAAATTTCTGAGTTTCGGGACGCAGGCCTGGGGGTCGGGTTTTGCCCGGTTTCGGATTTTTGAGTAAAATTGATATCTTTCGATTGGAAATTGTTCCTTAAGCCCATAGTGATGATAAAAATCTAAAATTGGTAGATTTGGAGCCTGCGGAGGTTGATTCGAGAGGCAAGCGCATTGCGGAATAGTTTTCGGGCTAGTTTTGAGGTAAGTAATGTCTTTAAATCCTGTCCTGAGGGTATGAAACCCCAGACTATGCACCCTTTCACGGGTTTTGAAATAAAAAGGTGGAAAGTTTGGAACCTGTTTCCTATTTAGGCGACTACTGAGTTGCGAAACCGATTTTAAAGCCTTTGCTTAAATAGTATTTATACATTATGATATGTTTTGGGATGTAAGCCGTGTTTGGGGCCTAATGCCGATTTGTTTACCCCTTTGGGGATGTTTTTACTGTTTTCCTCACTGCTATGTTATGATTTTTCACTCAGTCTTTTCTGTGAAATTGTTTTGACACTCAGAGTAGTTTGATACTACTTCTTGAAAATGAAACACTGTTTTTGGGTCGAGAACCCGGTATACTATGGCTTGAAGGGAAAATTGAGAGTGTCTGACTGAGTGAGGCTGCTGGCCTATATTGTGAGGATGATATGATATGAGCGAGGCTGCAGGCCTATATTGTGTGTGAATTATGCCATGATATGGCTTATTATTGCGCTTGGGCTGTAGGAGCCCTTCCGGAGTCTGTAACACACCCCCAGTGAGCGCCGGTACCGAATGAGTGATGCCCGCG
>ML289124.1:48446-60532 GCA_005239495.1 Nicotiana undulata
TTATAGTTTTAGCAGAGTTAGATTTATTTATTCTTAGATGCTCATGAATATTGACTCTAGTTCTTGGGAGGTTGTTTAGAATATTATGGGGACGCTAAGACTTAATATTATCATCTATGCTATGGTTGCTTGCTTATTATTTAATTGTGAACTATTTTAATTGAACAAAAGCGTAGCAATGTGATGGTTGGCTAGCCTAGTTCCACCATAGGCGTCATCACGGCCTGTTAGGATTTGGGGTCGTGACAAGGACCTTAGAGGAGGAGGAGGAAGAGGAGGGTTCGCTAGTCCACAGGTCGCGTAGGAGGAAGGCGGTCTCTGATGACGAGTCTGCACCTGTTACTGACCCTCTTATGCTTGAGTCTGAACTTTCTGCCCTCGAGGATGTGACTCCCTCTCCCGTTCGTGAATCAGTTGATCTCCTGTTCCGTGAAGGTTTTGGTACCATTTATGATGAAGCTCTCCTTGTTGTTTTCTCTCCTCCTGCTCCTAAAGATCTTCCCTCGGTTACTCTCCTCTTGAAAAAGTCGGGCCAAGCTGACGTATGGTTGAAACCATTGATAGGTCCGACTGAGAAAGCTAAGCTAGAAATCCACGGTTCCCTCACTTGGGTGAATGAGATTGTGCACTCGTCTTTAAAGGTAAAATTTGCTCTCTTTTGCATGTATTCATATACATTCTTACCGTATCTAATTTATCTCCTTTTGTAGATCAATCTTGTAGGCACAGAGTTAATGAAGAGGGTTTCTCAAACGGAGCAGGCAGGAAGGGATTTTCGTATCGAGGCAGGTAATTGGAAGGAGCAGTACGAGAGTTTACAAATTGAAGTGGAGGCAATGGAGGAAGAAAAGTGTACCTTGGAGCAGCAAGTTAGGGTTATGGCAGCAGAATTGGCCGTTGAGAAGGCGTCTTCAAACCAGGAAGGCAAGGACAAGAGTGTCTTAGAGTCTTCATTTGCAGAGCAGCTTTCCCGTGCCTCTGAGGAGATTAGGAGCCTGAAGGCCTTGTTGGACCAGAAGGAGGAGTATTCGGGTGTACTTTTTCAATCGCTCACTCAAGCCCAAGAAGACCTCGGTAACTCTTTGGAGAAGGTCCAGTTTCTGGAAAGGTCCTTCGCTCCTTTAAAGGCCTCTCATGATGTTGTCGTGGCTAAAAGGGATGAGTTAAGAGTTGAAGTTGAACTGTGGGAGAAAGATTATGAAGCTCTTGAAGACAAAGAAGTCGTCGATGTTAGCTGGGCTTATTTCAACTCCCGTCTTGACACATTGACGAAAATGGGCCCAAAGGGTTTTGACTTGGAAGCCGAAATTGCTAAAACCAAAGAGACAATTGAGAAGTCTCAGCAAAGTCAAAGTCTCTCTTCACCAGAGGTTGAGGTCCCTGTTGCTCGTGTCTCTCCATCTCAATTCGCTCCTCCTGCCAGTGAAGACAACCTCTCATCTGAAAAAGTTTAAGAACTTGGTTCTCTTTTTTATTATTTGTATCAATTAGTGGTTACTCCCAGTCCCATCGGGGGTAAAATTTGGTTCCTTCGTAAGTCTCCAACTTATAACTTAGGGGCAACCAATGTAAAAATTTATACGGCTTAGACTAAGTTAATACTTAGTTTATTTTGCCGTTAGTATATCAATATCAATATCAGCATGGCTTTAATTTCCGTTGAGTTTTTGTTTCACTCTTTAAGTCTTTGCATGATTTATTCTTGAGGTTTTCGATTTACCTCTGAGTTTTGCATTTATAAAATGCTTAGATTATTCGTACCTTTTCGTAATAGGCATGTTTTATGAAAGAGGGCCCTTTTTCGACACTTAATGAAGAAGACGTCTCAACTTCATAATGGTGTAAATATACAAAAGAGAGATAGGAATTTTCACATGTTTTTCTTTAACAATATTTTGAAGAAAGTTTTTGCATTGAACTTTCATAACATTTCACATGTGTTTGTGTATCGTCTATAACTCATTTTGCAATTGTTTTCTTTTAACAGATTTGATATAATTTTTTTTCTTTTCGAATTAGTACAAGGGGATAACTGTTTTTCGTTTATAACAGTTTTAGATATCAGGGTATGAATTTTTACCCATAACTATTTTTATTGATAACAGTTTTTAAATGTATACAAGGGTAATGCTTTTCAATCCATAATTGTTTTCATTCACAACAGTTTTCTGAATAAGTACAAGGATAATGATCTTTCATCCGTAATTGTTTTCATTCACAACATTTTTCTGAATAAGTACAAGGATAATGATCTTTCATCTGTAACTGTTTTCTGTTACAACAATTTTTGAGTAAGTACAAAGATGTGCACTTCTACCCGTAACTAATATTTTTCCTTTAACCTGAACATTCATTTACATTTACGAATATGTTTTCGAAGGTTTTTGAATCACGCTTTGTGTTTTGAGTCTTTGGCTCTTTTTTATTCTGCTCATAGTACTTGACTTGTTGGGAAGATGGATCTTCAGGCTCGAGCTTTGACTTTTCGTAGTCTTCTTTGCTTCATCTTTGCCCTCCATACTATATAGTCCCCCAAGAGTTTGAGCTTTGAAGGATGAAATCTCGAGCACTTGACTATTCATTCCTTGTGGTCCTTTTCTTGAAAAGGAAAAACGTACGGGACTCAAAGGTATATAGTTTTTAGATGATGGCTGCTTAACCCTTTAAAATGTCCATCAGAAAGTTGTAACCCTTGACCGGAAATTCAGTTACTTCCTCGCGTCTTTGCAGGTCTAATATCATCATCTGGTGATGGGTTAGCTTTTTGCCTATCATCTAAAATGGTTAGTATAATTTTAACTGTACAAAAGCAAAATCGAATGTAATGATACCTGACCGGGGGTATTCCTTTTACTTAGAAGTAGTACTTCTTCAGATGAACAACATTTCAACTGGTTGGTAGGATTCTGCCGTCCATAGCCTCGAGCTCATAAGCGCCCTTTCCAGCAATGCCACGGACTTTGTAAGGTCCCTCCTAATTTGGATTTAGCTTTCCTGCACCAACTTCCTTCGTTGATTGGAAGACTTTCTTGAGGACTAAGTCCCCAATTTTAAAATATCTGAAGTTAGCTTTTATGTTTTAGTATCGCTCTATAATTTATTTTTGGGCTGCCATACGTATTAGTGCAGCTTCTCTTCTTTGTTCAAGCAAGTCCAGATTTATCCTCAACTCGTCGTTATTTGATTATTCTGTTGTTTTTGTGAACCTTATGCTTGGTTCGCCAATTTCCACGGGTATTAAAGCTTCTGCACCGTAAACAAGCACGAATGGAGTCTCTCTCGTAGGTGTTTTTGCAGTAGTCGTGTAAGCCCATAGTACCGCCGGTAATTCGTCTGGCCAGTTTCCCTTGGCTCTTTTCAACCGTTTATTTAGGTTGCTAACGATGACTTTGTTGGTTGACTCGGATTGCCCATTAGCCACATGGTGATATGGTGATGAAGTGATTCTTTTGATTTGCCAGCTTTCGAAGAATTCTGTGATTTCTGAGCCTATAAATTGTGGGCCATTATCACATGTGATTTCCTTAGGTATTCCAAAGAGGCATATTATATTTCGCGATATGAAGCCCTTCACTTTTTTCTCTCGCACCTTTTTAAAAGCTTCTGCCTCCACCCATTTTGTGAAATAATCAGTTCACACGAGTAAGAACTGTACCTTTCCTTTAGCTGGGGGAGGGGGTCCCACTATGTCCATACCCCATTTCATGAATGGCCATGGCGATATTACTGGGTGAAGTAGCTCCGCTGGTCGATGCATGTTGTTAGCAAATCGTTGACATTTGTCGCATTTAACCACGAAACTCTCAGCCTCTTCTTCCATTTTGGGCCAATAATACCATGCTCTGGTTAGGGTTTTAACTAAGGATCTTGATCCTGAGTAGTTTCCGTAGTGTCCTTCGTGCACCTCCTTCATAACGAACTCTGTTTGATTGGGTCCGAGTCACTTAGCTAAGGGACCCCCAAACATTTTGCGATATAATGTGTCACGAATGAGGCAGTACCGTGCAACTTTTTGGCGAAGCGCTTGAGCTGCTTTTTTGTCCTCGGGTACGATGCCATTCTGCAAAAAGATTAGAATTTTGTTTCTCCAGTCCCATGTTAAATGGTTAATGTTACCTCATTCTTGTCCTGGTCGATTGCTGAATGAAATAGGTGTATGACAATTGCATTGTCTTTATTTGTCACTTCCGCAACTGCTGCGAGGTTAGCTAATGCATCCGCTTCTGCATTTTCCTCCCTGGGTATTTGCCTAACTTTCCATGACTGGAATTGTCTTACCAGGTCTCGTGCCTTTTCCAGGTATTCTTGCATCTGGGCCTCTCTAGCGGTGTAAGTCCCCTACATCTGGTTCACCACTAGTTGAGAGTCACTTTTGATCATGATTTGCTCGATTGAGAGCTCTCGTACCAGTTCAAGCCCTGCAATAACAGCTTCGTACTTTGCTTCATTGTTAGTTATATAACGTTTAATAGCTTGTCGTATCTTTTCACCCGTAGGTGATATTAAAACAATTCCTAAGCCAGCTCTTTTCACAATTAGAGGAGCCGTCAGTAAAAAGGGTCCATATTCCTGGATTAGCCCCATTAAAGAGTTTTAACTCTTTTTCCACTTCAGGGATTATGCTAGTATTAAAATCAGCTAAAATCTGAGACTTTATTGGAGTCCTAGGCTGATATATTATTCCATGCTCTCTTAATTCTATCGCCCATTTAGCTAATCTTCCTGATAATTCTTGTTTATGCAGAATATTTCTCAATGGGTATGAGGTTACAACAGTGATTGGATGACATTGAAAGTATGACCTTAATTTTCTAGCTGCCATGATTAGAGTTAAGGCTAATTTTTTCAGATGTGGGTATCTAGTTTCAGTATCTAATAAAGACTTGCTTACATAATAAATTGGAGATTGTTTACCTTTGTCTTCTCTTACCAGTACTGCACTTACAACAATTTCTGCAACGACAAGATAAACATACAATCTCTCCCCCTCTTTTGGCTTAGATAGCAACGGGGTTTTGATAGATAGGTCTTAAGATCTTTGAGAGACCGCTGACATTCTTCAGTCCATTCGAATTGATTCTGCTTTTTAAGAACTAAAAATAATTTAAAACTCTTCTCCGAAGACCTGGAAATAAATCTTCCTAAGGCTGCAATTCTTCCTGTTAGTCTTTGAACTTATTTTTTGCTCGTAAGTACATTAGGTATCTCATCAATAGCTTTAATTTGAGCAAGATTTACCCCTATTCCTCTATTCCTCTATTTGATACAAGGAAACCCAAAAACTTACCCGATTCTACACCAAAGGCGCATTTTTTTGGATTTACTTTCAAGTTATACATGCATAGGATTTCGAAGGTAATTGAAAGATGTTGGAAGTGATCTTTTGCTTGTGTTGATTTGACCAGCATGTCATTAATGTATACCTCCATCGTTTTCTCCAGATGTTCTTGGAACATCTTGGTCACTAGCCTTTGATACGTGGCTCCAGCATTTTTCAGGCCAAAAGGCATGGCCTTGTAACAATAAGTCCCCCTGTTTGTAATAAAGAAAGTTTTTTCCTCATCTGAGGGATCCATTTTAATCTGATTATAACCAGAGTACGCATCTAGAAAGCTCAACAATTCACGACCTACAGTGGCATCAATCATTTGATCTATGTGCGGTAAGTCTTTAGGGCATGTTTTATTTAAATCAGTGTAGTTTACGCATACCCTCCATTTACCATTCTTTTTAGGCACCACTAAAATATTGGCTAACCAATTAGGATATTTTACCTCACGTATCGAACATATTTTCAAGAGTTTTTGTACCTCTTCATTGATTACTTGGTTCTTGAATGGTCCTTGCTTTCTTTTCTTTTGCTTGCCAGGCACGAAGGATGGATCTTCATTTAGTTTATGAGTCATCACTTCCGGAGGAATACCTGTCATGTCTAAATAGGACCATGCAAAGCAATCTGCGTTAGCCTTTAGATATTCAATTAACTTACCTCTTCTGTTGGGACTTAGCCTCGTGCCTATGTGGACTTTCTGTTCGAGCTTCTGCTCAAACAGTGGAACATCTTCGAGCTCCTCCATAGTCGTTTTGATATGCTCGTCCTCTTCTGGTTCCTGAATGACATCAGGTCTAGAATCCATGTTCGTATGTTTTGATACTTCTTTCGAGGTGACTTGGTTGACCTTCTCGTGGTTATTTTCTTCCACACCTATTTGAACAACAGTTTCTCTTGTACCTGCTTGATTAACAGTTGTTTCCATACCTATTTGATTAACATCTGCTTCCGTGCCTATTTGAATGAATCTTTCGTCTTTTGATTTCTCCGCTTCTTCATTTTTGTTAGAGTATGCTACGGAATTTATATTCCTTGAGGTTTGTTGATCGCCTCGAATCAGTTGAATTCCCCATTCAGAAGAGAATTTAATTATCTGATGTAAGTTAGATAGTACAACTTTCATGTCATGGATCCATGGTCTCCCCATGATTACATTATAGGTCATGTCAGTATCGATGACTTGGAATCTAGTATTTTTGATTACTCCCTCTGCATAGGTGCTAAGCTCAATTTCCCTTTTTGTTACGACCGTAGAGTTGTCAAACCCAGATAAGGCTCGTGTTTTTTTGATCCTCCATTAGCATTTCTTCCACAACTCTCGACAAAATGATGTTGACTGAGCTACCTGGATCAATCAACACTCTTTTTTACGTTAGTGTCATGTATAAGTAGGGATATTACCAGGGCGTCATTGTGTTGAAGAATTAATCCGTTGATATCTGCATCATCGAATGATATATTGTCTGCTTGCAATTCTTCACGAATCTGCTTCCCGTGTGTAATTGTGAATTTTATGGTTCTTTTGCAGATTACTCTGTTCACCTTCTCACCTCCATGTATCACGTTGACCGTTCGTTTTGGAGATGGTGGTTTTGGGGGTTCCTGCCTGTTCTTCGTGTATGCCTGCTTACCTTTTTCACTAAACAATTCTGTTAGATAACCCTGTTTTAATAATTGTTCTACGTCACCTTGCAAAAATCTGCAATCAGATGTTATGTGTCCATGATCGTTATGGAATTCACACCAGAAGTCTGGATTCCTTTTATTTAGGTTTGACCTCATTTCTTTGGGCCATCGAACCTTATCTCCCATATTTCTCAGTACTGTGATTAGTTCGGAAGTACTTACATTGAAGTTCTGGTCTCCAATTCTTGTACTACCTCTGCTTCATTCATCGCGATCCTTTTTGGATCTTGATGAGGATGAGCCTGTATCTCTATTTGATGGTCTGTATTCTAACCGAGCTGTTTCAAACCTGGGACGAGTTTCTCGCCTCGAAAATCCCATATAAGTGTCGTACCTGTTTTTACCTGTTCTCTTTTCTGGTTCGGAGCGTCTGGAACTGGTTCGATCTTCAGCTTTTGATTGAGAATGGTGTCTTCTTCTATTCGTAGCTTAGTGATATACATGTTATAGACGTCGTTCCATGTTGTGGCTGGGAATTCCTTCAAGCTTTCCTTGAGTCTCCTCGTGGCTTCAGAGCTTCTATCATTTAAATTGCTTGCAAATGCCATGGCTGCCCATTTGTCAGGTACCCTTGGTAGCAACATTCTTTCTCGTTGAAACCTGTCTACAAATTCACGAAGCAACTCCGCGTCTCCTTGTTTTATTTTGAATATATCTTCCATTCTTTTTTCGACTTTTTGCGCACCGGAATGCGCTTTTATAAAAGAATCTGCAAGCTCAGCAAAAGATTCAATAGAATTTTCGGGTAGAAGGGAATACCTTGTTAATGCTCCTTTGGTGAGTGTTTCTCCGAACTTCTTGACTAGGACTGACTCAATTTCTTGTTTAGTCAGGTCGTTGCCTTTTACTCCAGTGGTAAAAGTTGTTACATGATCACGTGGATCGGTTGTCCCGTCATACTTGGGAATATCAAGCATTTTGAATTTCTTGGGGATAGGCAAGGGTGTTTCACTTGGCTTACAAGGTTGTTGAGAATATCTAACAACATCAATTCCTTTAATGACAGGTGGTACTCCAGGGATTTGCTCAATCCGATCATTTTGTTCCTTTACCTGTTTCTGTAAGGTTAATAATAAAGATTGTAATTCTGGGTTATTGGACATACCTAGGCTCACTTCAAGGGACTCATTTAGAGCACCTCTGCTTCCTAAGTTTGCTAACCCAGATTGTGGGTTTTCCACAGTTACGGTGTTGTTAGGAGGTGGTGTAGGTGATGCAGCTGGTAATCCTCTCATGAAAGCTTGTAAAGCTTGAGTCACATATTCACCAACCATTTGCTTCACCTGATCTTGTTCTCCCGTTTGTTCATTTGCATTGTTATTATTGTTTTGAGTCGTGGATCTGTCTGGGGAATGCTCCTTTGAGCCCCGTGGGGTTCCTGAAGATGATGGAACTGGAGTTCCAATTCTTTGTTGATTGTTGTCGTTGGCATTCGACATAATTCTCATAATGTTATTTGAGAAGAAACAAAGATTACCAGATTCCCGGTAACGGAGCCAATTTGTTTAACCAAAGAATTAGATTATTTACCAAAGCTATTTTAAGAAGAACACGGGTTTCTGATAACCAAAGAATAAGCTAATAATTGCAAGTAAATTTGTAATTGGAAGGCAGTAAGATGTGCAAAAAGTAAGTGTATTGTAATAGTAGCTTGAATGTGTTTACATGTTATATTTTACTCCCTTATATAGGGAATTTCTTAATATAACATCTACCATTTTTAGTGATTGAGCATTAATGAATAATAATGACATTAATGTAACGTTACAATGATTAACCGTAACTGTTGCATGAAGGCTATGTAACGTTTGGCTCATTAATTGAAGATCTTCGAATCTGCCCGTTATTCTGCCTCAATTCATCATGCCCGTGTCTTTTCATCTTCTCAATTAGGTTAAGATTCCCGTAACTGATTATCCAGTAGGTATGTTGTTCCATGCCTCTTTGCCTCGTACCTCTTCATGAAGTTTCGTCCAGTTCTCACGTTTTCATTGTTCCACATAGATTGCTGAGTCATCACAATTTTTACACGTGTGAGGATTTTTTTACCAATACAATTTGTCTGTCTGCTTATCTTTGGTGATCGATTTTTCTGAGGTCGAAGGTGTTGATATCGGCGTCACTTCGTCGACTATAAACATTTCCTTTGCAGCATTTTGTTCCCCATAAACTGTTTTCACACCATCCATTGTTGGGAACTTCATCATTTGGTGAATGGTCGATGGGACTGCTCTCATGTTGTGGATCCAAGGCCTTCCGAGCAGTGCATTATATCTCATGTCGCATTCGATGATGTGGAATTTCGTATCTTGGATAGTTCCAGCCACGTTTACTGGTAGGATTATCTCCCCCTTTGTTGTTTCACTAGCCATGTTGAAGTTGTTTAGGACTCGAGATGCAGGTACAATTTGGTCCTGAAGGCCGAGCTGCTCTATGACCCTCGATCTGATGATGTTCGTTGAGCTACCTGGATCCACTATAACACGCTTAACTTGAACTTTATTTAATAAAATAGAAATTACCAGGACGTCGTTGTGTGGCTGAAAAAATGCCTTCCACTTCCTCATCATTGAATGATAAAGTGTCTTCGGACACATAGTCTCGAGTCTGTTTCTCTCTGGTGATAGACACCTTGGTGCGTTTGAATATAGGTCCTTGTGGGGCTCCCAATTGGCCGTCCTCGACCCTGATCTTTGATTGATATCGGTTGTGAACATCTGCCTAAGTCACAGTTGGGTATTTGATCAAATTCTGTTTCAACGGGCGTGATGCTATCGAACTCCATTCATTTAATCCTTGGATGAAAGCCTGAACAGCCTAATAATCAGTGACTGGTTGTAACTCCATGCATTCCATTTGGAATCGAGATACGAACTCCCCTAGCATCTCGTTATCCCTCTGCTTCACTTTGAAGAGGTCTGATTTTCTTGTTGCAACCTTTACGGTCCCAGCGTGTGCCTTTACAAATGAATCCTCCAACATGGCGAACGAATCGATAGAATTTGGTGGCAAGTTGTGATACCAAATCATAACTCCCTTCGACAGGGTCTCCCCGGACTTTTTCAGCAATACAGACTCGATTTCATCATCCTCCAAACATTTCCTTTTATGGCACACGTGTAAGAATTAACGTGCTCATTTGGGCCAGAAGTCCCGTTGTATTTAGGTATATCAGGCATACATTCCTTTTATGATTGATGGTGCTCCCGGTATTTGGTCAACTCAGGAGTTGTAGGTTTCCACCTTCTTGTCGTTGGCCTCAATTCTCTTCTCTTCTGATTGTATTCTCTTAGTGAGCTCCTCGATCATCCTCATTATAGCAGGATCTCTTTTCAAAGTATTATCACCCGATCTTTCAGGCACTGGCTCGGTACGGCGAGTAACCTCCTGTTCGACCCTATTCGGTGCTCTGTGCTGATTTTGTAACTAAGCAATGGCATTTTGTTGATCTTGAAGCATTTCAAATATTACTTGGAGACTGACTCCTTCGTCTCGTCTTCCCTGTGTACCTTGGCCGCCAGTTCGACCCTCTCTGCGTACACTTCCTTCCCGCATTCAAAGCAACATGTGAACTGACATCAACCGGGTTGGCGGGTGGTGATCCTCCGAGGTCAGCTTGTGGCACCTTGATTCCTGGAGCGATAACGTTCTCGTTTTCCCCGTGGAGTCCGAGGCCGTTGTCGCCGCCTGTGGGTGATATTAAAACTATGCCTAAGCCGGCACCTTTATATTGGAAGAACCATCAGTGAATAGGGTCCATGGACCCGGATTAACACTGTTAAAGAGTTGTAACACTTTCTCCACTTCAGGGATAATGTTATTACTAAAGTCAGCGACAAAATCAGCTAAGATTTGAGACTTAATTGCAGTCCTAGGATGATATATTATTTCATGCTCACTTAATTCTATGGCCCACTTGGCTAATTTTCCCGATAGTTATTGTTTATGTAATATGTTTCTTAATGGATACGAAGTTACAATAGTGAATGTGTTTTGTGAGTTTGACATGATTCAACCTGAAAACAAAAATTCTTGACAAGAATAAGTGTAAAATAGTGTGTTTTACCAGAAGTACTGAACAATCACTATTATCCTTAGTCCCTCGGTGGGCGCCAAACTGTTTACCTCGAAATACGAGTAACAATTAAACTTGTAATGTGGTTATAAGGACATGCGATCTGATTCAATGTCAATTGATAAATGACTAGATAAATAAGTTAATTAAACGATCAATATAAATCAAACCAGTGTTGTTGTTGGTTATCGACCTCGATCTGGAACGGGCTCGAGATCAAGCGTTAAGAACAGTAGCTAAATGTAAGCAAGCAAAAGAATAACGTATTGTTATTTCTCAGTAAGTGTATATTATATATGATGGTTACAAATGAACAGGGTTCCTCTTTATATAGTAGAGGAATCCTAAATAAGGTATAACTCTAATTTCGGAAGTAAAATTTATGATTGGTATCAATAACCTTTAGCGGTTCTATCAATCCCGAGATTTCCGCCGAGATTTGTGGTCGATCACTGCTATCTCGCTATTCTGTTGCTCGATTAGGCCGATCTCGATCCTTCGATCTTTGTGTTCTTCGAGCTCGAGCTCGCTTCGATATGAGCTTAATCTCGAGGCAGATCCTTGAGCCCATAAAATCGAATGTGCTCGATTTTAACCGTATACAAAGACCATAGTGCAAAAGTCTCTTTTTCTTTCTTAAATTATATGACAAATAGGATCATATAAAATGAAATAAAGAAAGCAATTTCTTTTCTTTTCTTGTCGAGTTTTTTTAGAGCGATGGTGATTCGTGAATGATGGTATCAGAGAGGTAGAACTGGTAAGGGATTTGAAATTGAATTTGAGAATTTATAAAAAGAATTTTAATTTTTTTTCTTCAAAAAACAACTCAAGCAACAGCTTTTAGAAACACTCAAAAAATTGAGATTGCAAACCCAAGCAATGTCTGTTTTTCTAAAGTAACTTCAAACGTTTACAAACTCAGTTTCTGGGTCTTTGAAAATTGTTTACTAGACATCTTGAACCCCTCCCCCCCCCCCCCCCCCCCAAAAA
>ML289124.1:62899-93143 GCA_005239495.1 Nicotiana undulata
CCGTGGAAAGGTTTTTTTTTGTGATCCCCCCCCCCCCCCCTCCAAATCTGAGTGTATTTTGCTTTGCTTATGAATAGATCTTTTTGAAAGTTTAATTTTGTGTGAAAAGGATAGACAGAGGAAAAATAAAAACAAAATAAATGGAAGAAAAACAGTTAGACAACGTCGTCGGTGAATGAATATCCGCCAGAATTAGAGAGAAAACAAAAAAAGAAGTAAAAAAAGAAGAAAAAAGGAAAGCGAAAAAAAAGTAAGAAAAAATGGTAAAAAGCAAAAAGAAAAATTTAAAAATCGTTTTTTCTTGCTTCTCGCTCTCCCAAAAAGAGTGGAATACACACACTTTACTATATCAGCTTTTAAGGGTACAAATAATTTTACTTTGTAATAGTTTAGAAAATAATAAAACTCCACAAAAATAAAATATATAATTAAGAATCCGAATATAGAACAGGGATATTTATGCATTTTCCCAAATTTAATTTGTTAAAGTGGCATGTACTCAATTCGCAACTATAATGGGAGCCGGAGGTGTGCGGCTGAAGAAGATTGACCGTAGTCTTTTCTTTTTATTTATTTGTCGGTTTCTTCAGTGTGAAATGTCCAAAATTTCTTCTTAAATTTATTTTTTTCCGCATAGAAAGTTGGTAAAAAGTCTCCTAAGCATAAGAGGATGTGAAAATAGAACATGACAAGCACACGTGAATCTCATCTAACTTTTCTAGGTTTCTTTTTCCTTTTCCCTCCTTTTGTCAATTTACTTAGATAATCATATTACCCGATCCCAATAATAGATAATTAAATTAGCTCTTACGATCAGGGGCAAAGGTATATAGGGTCAAGGGTGGTCAATTGATTATCCTTTGCCGAAAAATTATATTACGTATAAGGTAAAATATTATTTATAATTAATTAAAAATAGATTTTTGAACACTCTTACATAGCCCATTGGCAATCCTTATTGAATTTCCTGGCTTCGCCACGGCTTACGACTTCCTAATATTTAGAGTAAATTTTATGGATGGTCATTCAACTTTGTGTTCATTTCAAAAGTTATTTTTTTTCTTTTGTTACATAAAAGTCACTCAACTTTATGTTCATTACCCAAAAATTCTTTTCTTTTGGTGACACAAAAATTATTTGACTTTGCTCTAGTTATCACAATAATTATTTTGACCAGATGTTACAAATCTTTCACCTGAAAAGCCTATTATGGCCTTGATACTATAAATCATCTCACTTATGTAATACCTTTTATATTATATGCTATATAATATACTTTTACCCAGATATTTTGCTTATAATTAAACTAACTTGATATTATTTTATTTATTATTTTTATATTTTACTGTACATTTAATTTTTTCGTAACATTAATTTTCAAGATATATAAGTAGCATTATTAAATTTGTCAGTAATATTACCGTGAGCAAATCTAAAGTTCAAGTTCTTAACTATGCTTAATGAAATATTTGTAATGAAAATTATAAAATCAAAGCTCATTGATTTATCAGCCAAAGCATGCTCGTTAATCCAATAAATAAAATACCCATATTTAGCACAATGACACTTCAGATTGATACTTTCAAATAAATAATATTAAAAGATAAAGCTTTAAAAATCTTAATATTAAACACAAATATCTTTAAAACTTTTTTAAAAGTTTGTGTTGACTATAAAAAACTATCATCTGTAAAACAAATCTGTTTGTTATTATTTCAAATAAATAATAAAAATAAATATTTTTATGGTTTTTATATTTAAAATATGTTCATGTTTAAATATGATTAAACAAATTGAGTGCCGGGAAAGAACTAAATTTAATATATATTATAAAAATAATACATAAAATACTTGAAAATTAATTTAATTATAAGTAAATACCTAGTTAAAAATATATTATATAGTATATAATATAGAATGTTACATAAATGAAAGGATATATAATGTCAAAGGCATAATAGACTTTCAAGTAAAAGTATTATAAAAATTGGTCAAAGTGACTTTTAAGATAAACAGAGCAAAGTAAAATAATTTTTGTGTAACAAAAGAAAGAGAAGTAACTTTTAGATAATGAATGATTTTTACATAACAAAAAGAAGAAAAGTACATAACAAACACAAAGTTGAATGACCATCCATAAAATTCACTCCAATATTTGCCTCATCCATCTTTGCAAGCAATTGAAAACCATACATGACGGTGCTAGAGAAGAAAAATGAAAGAAAAAAGTTCTAGGTTAAACATATTGCACACAAGGGCTCAATGAATCAATGAATTAGTATGTCGAACACATTTATTGCTCTTGCCCTTTTTACTAGTGCATGTACGGCCATGCATGTACACACGAAATTCTACTAGCTTTGACAATTATATATTTTTCGATAACTATGATGTTCATATCAGTATGTATATAACTCTACTAAATTTACGAAATATTTATTATTCATACCAGTAAAGGTACCAGATAATTTTGTCGCTTAAAAAGTGAAAAACAAGTATTATGATGGCTGCTTTCTCTCTCGATGCACGATAGCCAAACCTGCGCCTACCATGGGTAAACGAGCTCGCATCCCGTCACAGAAGACATTAATAGCGAAGGAAGCGCTGAACTTGCAGAGTAACAACCAGCGAGGGAACAAATCACAACTAGAATTAAAAAATCAGTGGGTTCCAGTTCAACTAACCCTAAAATTGAATGCAACAACAGGAAACTGGAAATTGGATCAAATTGAAGTTGCTCGTGTATGGAATGAGGAAATACTAGCCTCACCAAGTAGCAAACAATCAGTATCAGCAAGTAGTGGGAAGAAATCATGGGCGGATGAGGTCGAAGAGGAACTAGAAGCATAAAAATAACTGAATCCAGTGTGGGACAACTTCGATATAGCAAAATTGCCAACACATGTTACAAATTGGAATACGTTGCTCCTAAAAAACAAGGTGAGTCCTCAATTGGAGAAATCGACTTGGATGACATTATTTCTGAAACTGCATATTGGGGGAATGTTGTAATTTGCGTTGTCCTTGGGGCATCCCTCCTTTTGCGGTTATACGAGGATACATTCAGAGGTTATGGGGCAAGTATGGTATAGATAGGATTGCTATGCTAAAGAATGTGGTGATTGTAGTTAGATTTGACACTGGAATAGAAAAACAGGAGGTGATTCAGGGTGAAATTTTCCATTTTGACAAAAAATCACTTTTAGTCAAAGCATGGACACCATATTTGGGATTCACTAAGAGGAGCTGCAGACTGTTCCAATATGGATCAAGTTTCCCGGACTGGATTTCAAGTGCTGGAACCCTAAAGGATGGAGCAAAATAGGTAGTTTGGTTGGCAAACCTCTAATGGTGGATCATAATACAAAAAAGAGGAATGGGCTAAACTTTGCACGACTGCTGGTTGAAGTAGAAATGGATGCCAAGCTTGCTGAGGTGATATTATTTAGAAATGAGAAGGGTAAACTGGTTGAACAGAAAGGTAGCTATGATTGAAAACCTACTCTATGTGGTCATTGCTCAGAGTATGGCCATTAAGATAAGGTATGCAAATTAAAAAAGAAGGCACCAAAAGTCCAGAATCAAAATGAAAAAACTAGAGTTAAGCAGGAGGTGGGCAAACAAAAGTAAGGAATGAACAAAATCATGTATTACAACGAGGAGACAAAGTAAAGCATCATAATTCACCTACCAAAAGTGGAAATTTACAAACAACTGGAAAAAATAAAATAGATGGGGGATTGAGTTGGCATGCTCCACACAAATTTGGAAAGGGTATGGTCAAGCAGACTACACAGATAGAGAGTTCTAATTCTTTTCAGGTGCTACATAGGAATGATACATGGGTTGAGTGTTCAAAAGGAGCAATAATGTCAAATATAGGAGGACAACCTATTCCTCTATTGGGGCATGGAGAGTTTACTGAGTTGGAATGTGAGGGGCCTCAACGCCCCTAATAAGCAAAAATAGGTTAAACTCCTTTGCAATGAAGAAAAAGTTGGCTTGATAGGCCTACTTGAAACAAAAATAAAAAAAGACAAACTAGATGGTATAGCACAGAAGTTGTTTGCTGGTTGGGAGTACTTATCCAATCTAGAAACTCATTATAATGGTTGAATATGGATAACTTGGCGACCAAACTACTATGTGATAAAACCTGATCATATCTCACCTCAGATGATGACTTGTGAGGTGTTCTTCATCCCAATACAGCTGAGGTTTGATATAACCTATGTGTATGCTTTCAACACTAAGGAAGAGAGGAGGGAGTTATGGGAAGAGCTGGTGAGGCATAGCAGGGGATGCGTTAAGCCATGGCTAGTACTGGGGGACTTTAACTCAGTATTACACTGAACAGATAGAATTGGAGGGAATGTAGTCACTTGGGCAGAGGTGATTGATTTCCAGCAGTGTGTGCAAGAAAGTGGATTGATAAAAATGCCTACTCAAGGGAATAGATACACTTGAAATGACAAAAATGATGAGCAGAGGATCTTTCAAAAATAGGTTGGATCCTTATGAATAGTGAATGGCTTAATAAAATGCCAACTTGTAATGCTAGATTCCTTACTGAAGGAATCAGTGATCAGTATCTGGATATGGTATCCTTTAAAGATAGAGGATATGGAAATAGAGGTTCATTCTACTTTAGTAATGTTTGGGTGCACCATCCTCAGTTTAATGCAACAGTCAAAGATGTATGGGACATAAATATTGAAGGATATACAATGTACAAAGTGGTCCAGAAACTATTGTTATTAAAGAAGAGGTTGAAGAGACTACAAGCTCATCCATTTCATAGTGTCATGGCAGAAGCAGAAGATGACAGGAGAACACCGAAACAAGTTCAGGAGCAGTTGCAACAGAGTCATATGAATGTAGCTCTGCAAAGTAGAGAAACTGAGGCCTATAAAAAATTCAGGAGATCTTCCTTCTTAGAAGAAGTATATTTGCAACAAAAGAGCATAACCAACTGGATTAGATTGGGTGATGATAATATTAGTTACTTCTATTCAGTAATAAAACATAGGAAGTTGACGCAAGCTATTACACAACTGAGGGATGTAGAAGACAATTGGCAAACATGCCCTAATATAATTGCAAACATGTTTGTAGATTTCTATGAGGATCTGTTAGGGAGGTGTTCAAGTACAAGAACTAAGGCAGTGAAAAGGATCCTGAAGAATAGTAAAATACGTTCAGCAGAACAACAAATGGACCTAATGAAACCCTTTTCGGACAAGGATGTGAAGGAAGCAATGTTTCACATTGGTAGCAATAAAAGCCCGAGGCCAGATGGTTATGGCAGTGGGTTTTATAAAATAGCATGGCAAGTGGTAGGGCAGGAAGTAACTTAGGCAGTGCTTGAGTTTTTTCAGAATGGAAAGTTACTCAAACAGATTAATACAACTAGTATTGCTCTTATACCTAAGATGGATGTGTCATAATATGCTAGCCAATTTAGACCAATCTCATGCTGTAATGTTCTCTACAAATGTATATCTAAACTGATATGTGATAGGCTGAAAGTTGTTGTGAACTACCTGATAGCTGATAACCAATAAACTTTTGTGCAAGGGAGATAAATGATGCACAATGTGTTGATTTACCATGACCTGTTAAGATACTGCAACAATAGGACAAGTCCCAGATATTTGAGGAAAATTGAGTTGAGAAAAGCTTATGATATGGTGAGTTCGGATTTTCTTGAGGAAGCCTTAATAGACTTTGGATTTCCAGACGTGTTTATTCAGTGGATCATGGTGTGTGTTTCAACAACTAGATTGTCTATTAAGGTGAATGATGTGGGACATAGTTTCTTTGTAGGAAAGAGGGGCCTGAGGCAAGGTGATCCTATGTCACCTTTACTATTTGTTATTTTCATGGAATACTTATCAAGAGCATTGAAGACAGTCACATGCTTCCTGACTTCAGATTCCACCCAATGTACAAAGGATTGAGGCTTACTCACCTTATATTTGTTGATGATCTCATGCTATTCTGCAAAAATAATGTAAGGTCAGTTAAGAGAATTATTGAAGCTTTGCACCACTTTGGTAAGGTCTCACGTTTGACTATTAATCTGGACGAATCCAGTATCTTTATAGTAGGGGTGGAGGAGAGAATAAAAGAAGAATTATTAGCCATTACAAGCTTTTCGTTAGGGATATTTCTTATTAGATATCTGAGGCTGTCATTATCCCCTAAGAAATGGATTAAGATAGATTACCAAATGTTAGTCGGCAAGATCACTAAAAGGATTAGTGTTACATATGCTAAGCATCTTTCTTATGATGGCAGGTTGCAGATTGTTAATACAATATTGTTCTCTATACATAGTTTATGAGAGTTTGTTTTTATTTTGCCTCAAAGTTCTCAAAGTGTTCTAAAGGAGGTAGACAAATTTTGTAGAGAATATCCGTGGGGAAAGAATGAAGATAAGAAAAAAGTGGCACTAGTTGCTTGGAAAAATATGTGCTGCCCAAAGAAACTAGGAGGCCTAAATGTTAAAGGAAGCATGGATTGAAACATAGTTTCAATAGGGAAATTGATGTGGAAATTGTTAATGTGCAAGGAGTCTCTATGGGTGAAGTGGGTGCATGAAGTATATATGAAGTCTGAACCAAATATTTGGAGTCACAAATCTCCCCTGGATTGTAATTGGTATTGGAAGAAACTGAATTCTCTTAAGGAGGTAATGTAGGATTGGTATATTCAAAGTAGGTATAAGCTCACAACAAAGGGGAGTACTCCATCACTAGGAGTTACCTTGCCCTCATTGGCCAATACAACAAGTTAGAAGTAGCTACATTGGTATGGACAACATTGGCTCAACCAAAGCACATATTCATTGTATGGCTAGCTGTCCAAGGAAGATTACTTACCAAAGAAAGTTTGCTTAAACTCCACATTCAAGTAGGAGTGTTCGTTGGTCGGTACAATGCGGTATTTAGATATTTCTGTTCGGTATTCGGTTTCTTAAAATGCTATACCAATACCGTACCTAATTTAATTCTGTATGGTTCAATTTTTCTCCTTTCAGTTTCAGTTTATTCGGTTCGGTAACTTCGATTTATTCGGTATGAATACTAACTAGTGCGTAGAGTCATAGACGGTAATATTCTTAATTAACGCACTCAAAAGTACAAAATTAAAAACGTTTGTTGACAAATTTTTTGTATAAAACCAGCAAATATCAACCCAGAGAGAGAAAATTGTACATAAAGGAATAAATTTGGTCATTTGAAATGTCTTGTTACTTGCTTAGGGTTAATTGATGAACTTATAAAATAAAGAAAAACAAATTTTATATTTTTTATATTTATGTTATAATTAATAATATGTGTATTCTGTAATATAATATATATTTCGGTGCGGTATCGGTATTTCAGTATTTATTTTCAAATAACAAATACCATACTTTAATACCAAATTATTTTTAAAACTTAAACCAAATACCATATCGAATACCAAATACTAAAATTTTCGATTTCGATACGGTAATTCGATATTTACCAAATTATGCACAACCCTACATTCAAGTGGAGAATTCCAATTGTTGTTTATGTAATGCTTAGGTGTTGGAAACCGATGCACACTTATTCAAAGAGTGTGATTGGAGCAAGTCAATATGGCAGGTTGTACTGCAATGGATATGGATAACTATACAGATTGCTGATGCAAAGATCATGCTGGAATCTATAAATATGAAACATTGGAAGAAGTTCAAGAAGGAACTTATAGCAGCCATATGTGCAGCAGTGATATATCATACTTGGAGAGCTAGAAATTGTAAGCTATGTCGTGAAGTAAATGTACATAGTAGTGAGGTGATAAGACTAATAAAAAGGGAGATTAAGGAAAAAGTAGAGATGCTAAGGGTGTGTTTGGTATAAAGGAAAATATTTTCCATGGAAAATGTTTTCAAGAAAATGTTTTGTTGGAAAACAAGTAGTAATCTTATTTATTTTCTGGTATTTCGTACGCAAATCAAGAAAAGTATTTTCTCAAGAGTATTCATAAATTATTTTGATACACTAAACATGATGACATAAACTTTCAAACCAACAACCTTCTGAACCCACAAATTTCATAAACTTCTGAACCGCAAAACTTTTGAAACTGCGAAATTTCGAACCCGTAAACTTTATATTACCTGTAAACTTCGAAACACATAAACCTCCGAACTCATAACTTTGGAACTTGTAAAATTTTGAACCTGTAAACCGAATGATGAAAAAAGTAAAACTGAAATATATATATATATATATATATATATATATATTTCAGTTTTACTTTTTTCATCATTCGGTTTACAGGTTCAAAATTTTACAAGNAAAAAAGTAAAAGAAAAATTGCGGGGTGGGAGTGGGTGGGTGGTGACGGAAAAAAAAACTTTTTGGAGAGAGGACATAGGGTGGAGTTAGGTGGGTGGGTGTGGGATGGGTTGGTGAGGGTAAAGAATAGGGTGGCAAGCTTAAGAAGGAGTTTTGGAAAATGTTTTCCCTTCTCTTGATAGGGAAAATATTTTCCTCCAATTAATGGAAAATGAGTTGATGAGGAAAATATTTTCCAAAACATTTAAGCCAACCAAACATGGAAAAATTGGAAAACATTTTCCTTCGTACCAAACACACCCTAAGTGTATCAAAGAAAGCACAACAATGTAGAAGACTAATTCAGGATATACAATGTAATTAGAGGATTACTTTGTTTTGTTGAAGCCTAAAGTCTGTTTTCTGAACTTAGGTGCTCTTTATTTTGTAATGTTTTTGGAGATCAATGGTATTTTTACATTTGTTATAAATAAATAAAAAATGTATTGCATATTGAACTGCAAACTCTAAGCTTATTTAAATAGTCTCAACATGGTTATGCTCTTTGTTTCTGTTGTCACAATTGTAAACTATAATTAATTATTTTGCTGGTTGTACTAATGCAATGGAAAAGATATTTTATATATATGCAATTTTTTTTAAAAATTTATTACTAACATCAATGTGATTTAATATGTTTTAGCACATTATGTACCAAATTATGTTTGAAACTTGTTTTTACAGAGTATCAAGAATATCAACTAATTTGAGAGTGATATTTATATTTATCATCACACATTTAAATAATTTGTTGGGTGAATTAACGAAAATTAAAGCTCCCTTATTTGGGGTTTTAAAAGTTTGAAAACTCATAAATGAGTTCAGTGATTCGTTGAAAATTTATAACAAATTGATGATTGAGGTTTGTTAGAAATATTAGTTTGAAGTTGTGGTCAAGATTTGACGCTATTCGGTGAAGATTTGGTCTATTTAATTTGGTGATTTCTTCATGAGCTGAATTTCGTAAAAACAAATCTTGCCTTTTGTATACACCATTATAATAAGTGTATAATATTGTATACTAAATATATAAATACTATTGAAAAAATAGTAATGAGTTATGCAGCTATAAACTTAAAACATAATTATCAAGTGCAATGTGATGAATTGGGTTGTACTTTGAGCAAATCTTTCCTTTCTTTTCCTGCTCTTTAAACCCATGTAATTAAATAACTTGCGTTGAGTACTAGCTTATGACTTATTGACAAGACAAAGACAATGGTGTAGCATATTTTACAAAAGTTTAAACACATAGAAGGGCAGGTAATAATGTATTACCAGTAAATAGGGCACACGATGTTTAGTGTTTATGGCTTTTATAAATTTCATCTCTTCAAAAAGTAGTTTAAATTGATCCTAATCATGCCTAGCTTGAAGTAGATATCTACAATGGCACAATGAACACGACATCAAACGTTATTATCGGCACTAATTTTGACCTTTCTAACACTATTGTCCCCTTGCACACGAATGGGAAAAACATTTCTTAGTGTTCGGCAGATTTCTGAAACATGTCTATTCAAGTTTGTAGCCTTATTTTAGCTAGTTGAAAAATGGGCATTTGCCAACTTTGTCATTGTCTTTTATATATTTTTCAAGATTGTATACGGTAGAAATTGGGGCTACCCGCTTTCACTTTTTG
This sequence comes from Nicotiana undulata, assembly GCA_005239495.1. Classification (NCBI taxonomy): domain Eukaryota; kingdom Viridiplantae; phylum Streptophyta; class Magnoliopsida; order Solanales; family Solanaceae; genus Nicotiana; species Nicotiana undulata. Next base: position 72,917 of record ML289124.1, read on the forward strand.
GTCGAGATAGGAATGTCGCGTCAAAGAGATAGGACGTCGAGTCCGAAATCAAAGCCTCTTTTCAGACCGAGGTCGACACCAATAATCGAGGCCAGAAAGAGACGGACTCTGAAGTGACATCGGTATAGCTTGATAACGGAAAGTGCGAGATATCCGCGACAGGTCGAGGATCGTGGCGTGAATCTCGGAACGGATCAATCTACAACGATTAATCAGATGTTAATATGATTTTCTATTATAATTAGAAGTGTACCTTATTTAGGACTCCTCTGTTATAAAAGGAGGAATCTCATTCATTTGCAATCATCATTATTCACTGAAAAAATACTTACACTCATTACTTTCTTGCTATTTCACTTACTGTTCATCAGAATTGCTTTATCATTTACTGTTCATCAGAATTGCTTTATCATTTACTATTCTTACTATTCCACCTCGAGACTGTCTCAAATCGAGGTCGAGGCTTTGCTTACATACTGGTTTGATTTATTTTATTGTCTTATTTATCTGTTTAATTCCTTGCTTATCAATTGGTATTTGATTAAATCAGATATCCTTACAACCACAATATAAGTTTAATTGTTATCCGAATTTGAGGGTAAACAGTTTGGCGCCCACCGTGGGGCTAAGGATAATAGTGATTGTTCAGTGATGATTTTGATAATACACACTATGTTACACTTGTTCTTGTCAAGTATCTATGCTTTCAGGTTAAAACATGTCAAACTCACAAAACGCACCCACACACTGTGACAATGGCCTCGGATTTCATGGGGAAAACGATGATATAATTGCTCCAGGAGTCGAGGTGCCACAAGCTAATCTCGGAGGAGTACCAGTTGCCAACCCAGTTAATGTCAGTTCGCACGTTGCTTTAAATGCGGACCTAGGTGCAGACCTCGAAGGGAGTTTACGCAGAGAAGGCCGATCTGGTGGCCAAGGTACACAGGGCAGATGAGACGGAGGAGTCAACCTTCAAGTGATATTTGAGATGCTACAGGCTCAGCAAGCCGCTATTGCTCAGCTACAAAATCAACATAGAGCTCCGAGTGGGGTCGAGCCAGAAACCACTCGCCGTACCGAGCCAGTGCCAGAGAGGTCGAATGGTAATGAATCGGGGACCGATCATGCATTAATGAAAACACTCGAGGAGCTCACCAAGAGAATTGATTGAGGAGAGAAGAAAATCGAAGCTAATGATATAAAAATAGAAACATACAACTCCCGATTTGATCAGATACCGGGAGCACCGCCAATTTTGAAAGGGATGGATTCAAAGAAATTTGTACAAAAGTCATTTTCTCCGAGTGCGTCTCCAAAACCCATTCCAAAGAAGTTTCGTATGCCGTACATACCTAAATACAATGGGACCACCGATCCCAACGAGCATGTCACCTCCTACACATGCGCCATCAAGGGTAACGATTTGGAAGATGATGAGATCAAATCTATTTTCTTGAAGAAGTTCGGGGAAACCCTATCGAAGGGAGCAATGATTTGGTACCACAATCTACCGCCAAATTCCATTGACTCATTTGCCATGTTAGCAGACTCTTTCGTAAAGGCACATGCCGGAGCCATGAAGGTTGCGACAAGGAAATCAGACCTTTTCAAAGTGAGACATAGGGATAATGAAATGCTGAGGGATTTCGATCCTGATTTCAAATGGAACGCATGGAGTTGCCACCGGTCACAGATGATTAGGCCGTTAAAGATTTCACTCAGGGATTTAATTAATGGAGTTCGATAGTATCGCGTCAGCTGAAGAAAAATTTGATCGAGTATCCGGCTGTAACTTGGGAAGATGTACACAATCGGTACCAGTCGAAGATCGGGGTCGAGGATGACCAATTAGGAGCTCCTTCTAGTTCAGTACATCCAAACAGGTCACAGCTAAAATCAGAGGGACATCGACAAGGAGCCAAGGTCTAACAAAGACTGATATCAACCGTACACCGCATATCGTAGGAATAATGGTCCAGGACGCAATTCCACCTGGAACGATCGAGGATAGAATTCTCGGGGACTTATGAGAAAAAGTGGTTTTGATAAATACGGCGATCCTACAGAGGCACCTCGATTTTCGGAATATAATTTTAGTGTCGATGCATCAAGCATTGTATCAACAATTGGAAGAATCAAAGATGCTAGATGGCCCATGCCCATACAGACCGATCCTTCCAAAAGGAACCCCAATTTGATGTCTAAATACCATGGCATGCATGGTCACATGACCGAGGATTGCAGGAAATTAAGAGAAGAGGTAGCCCGTCTATTCAATGAGGGCCACCTTCAAGAATTCCTAAGTGATCGAGCCAAAAATCATTTTAGAGAAAGGGACGCCAACAGGAAAAATGAACAGGAGGAGACGCAACATGTCATTCATATGATCGTCGGTGGGGTCGACATTCCGCAAGGACCCATATCCAAACGCACTAAGGTATTAATTACTAAGGAAAAACGAACCCGAGATTATGTGCCAGAAGGCACCGTATCATTCAACGATGAGGAAGTAGAAGGAATTTCTCAGCCCCACAATGACGCTCTGGTAATTTCTATCTTATTAAATAAATTTCAAGTTAAGCGTGTTTTAGTGGATCCAGGTAGCTCGACAAATATCATCCGATCAAGGGTCGTAGAGCATCTCGACCTCAGGATCAAATCGTGTCCTTAGCTCGGGTCTTGAACGACTTCAATATGGCTAGTGAGACAACTAAAGGAGAGATTATACTGCCGGTGAACATGGCTGGAACCATTCAAGATACCAAGTTCCACGTAATCGAGGGCGACATGAGATACAATGCCCTTTTCGGGAGGCCTTGGATCCACAACATGAGGGCAGTCCCCTCGACTCTCTACTAAATGATGGAATTCTTGATGTCAGACGGGGTAAAAATAGTGTACGGGGAGCAACATGCTGCAAAAAGGAATGTTCGCGGTCGATGAGGAAATACCGATATCAGCACTATCAACATCGGAAGGATCAAGCAACAAAGGTAAATAGGAAGCAAAATAGAAATCACCGCCACCAGCCTCGACCGAATCGGAGAAGCAGGAAATGGAAGAAGAGGAAGATTTTTTGACCCCTCGAACTTTTGTTGTTCCCAAAGATTCTGGCGCTACCAAATAAATGGTCGAAGAGCTTGAACAAGTTATCTTGATCGAGTATCTTCCCGAGCAAAAGGTATACTTGGGAACGAGGTTAACCCCCGAACTCAGGAAAAGGCTTATTCAATTTCTTATCGATAACATAGATTGTTTTGCTTGGTCCCACTTAGACATGACAGGGATCCCACCAGAGATAACAACACATCGACTAAGCTTGGACCCAAAGTTCAAAACGGTAAAACAAAATAGAAGGCCTCAGTCTGAGGTAAAGCACGCATTTATAAAGGACGAGGTAACTAAACTTCTCAAAATAGGGTCCATTCGGGAGGTGAAATATCCTGAATGGTTAGCAAACGTAGTCATAGTCCCTAAAAAAGGAAACAAGCTTAGGACGTGTGTAGATTATAAAGATTTAAACAAGTCATGTCCCAAAGATTCTTTTCCATTGCCTAACATCGATTGCATGATCGACGCCACGACCGACCACAAGATCCTTAGTTTTCTCGATGCCTATACTGGGTACAATCAAATTCAAATGAACCTGGAAGACCAAGAAAATACTTCATTTATCACCATGTACGGAACGTATTGTTATAATGTAATGCCCTTCAGGCTACAATCCGCAGGAGCTACCTACCAACGCCTAGTAAATAAAATGTTCGAAGATCAAATAGGTATGTCAATGGAAGTATATATTGATGACATGCTAGTTAAATCCCTGCGCGCAGAGAACCATTTGACACATTTGCAGGAAACATTCAAGATACTGAGAAAATACAACGTGAAGCTCAACCCCAAGAAATGTGCTTTCGGGGTCGGATCAGGCAAGTTCCTTGGCTTCATGGTGTCGAATCGGGGAATCGAGATCAGCCCCTATAAACTCAAGGCTATCGAAGACATCACCGTCGTGGACAACATTAAAGTCGTGCAAAGGCTGACAGGGCGGATAGCTGCCTTAGGCAGATTCATCTCGAGTTCGTCGGATCAGAGCCATAGATTCTTCTCTTTACTCAAAAAGAAGAAAGACTTTGCCTGGACCCCGGAATGCCAATAGGCGTTAGAGGAATTGAAGTGGTACCTCTCGAGCCTACCATTTCTTGATACTCCAAAGGCAGATGTAAAACTCTACTTGTACTTGGCAGTTTCAGAGATCGCGGTAAGTGGTGTCCTGGTTCGAGAAGAACAAGGTATGCAATTTCCCGTTTATTATGTAAGCTAAATTGTAGGAGAAGCAGAACTAGATATCCGCACATAGAGAAATTGGCACTTGCACTGATAAGCACCTCTAGGAATCTAATACCGTATTTTCAATGTCACCACATATGTGTATTAACCACTTACCCGCTTCGTAAAGTTTTGCATAAACCCGAACTTTCGGGCCGATTGGCCAAATGGACCGTTGAACTTAGTGGGTACAATATCGAATATCAACCCCAAACGACCATCAAGTCTCAAATTTTAGCAGACTTCGTGGCCGATTTCATGCCAACCCTCATACACGAAGTCGAGAAGGAACTCTTGTTAAAATCAGGTACATCATTGGGGGTGTGGCCCTTTTCACAGACAGCGCTTCAAATGTGAAAGGGTACGAGCTAGGCATCATTTTGAAGCCGCCCACAGGCAACACTATTAGAGAGTCCATCAAAACTTCTAAGTTGACTAACAATGAGGCCGAGTACGAGGACATGATTGCAGGTCTCAAACTGGCTAAAAGCTTGGGAGCGGAAGTCATTGAAGCCAAATGTGACTCCTTGCTAATAGTAAACCAATTTAACAAAACCTTCGAGGTTCTAGAGGATAGAATGCAAAGGTATTTGGACAAGTTGCGGGTGACTTTGCACCGTTTTAAAGAATGGACTTTGCAGCATGTACCTCAAGAGCAGAATAGTGAAGTCGATGCTCTTGCAAATTTGGGGTCATCAGTCAAGGAGGACGAAATCAACTCGGGGACTGTCGTTCAACTCTCGATAGCCGTGATCGAAAAAGGTCACGCCAAAATAAACTTTACAAGCTTAACCTGGGATTGGAGGAATAAGTATATTGAATACTTGAAAAACGGAAAGCTTCCATCAAACCCTAAAGAATCGAGGGCCCTACGAACCAAAGTTGCTCGATTCACATTGGCTGAAGATGGAAATTTGTATAGAAGGACGTTCGATGGACCATTAGCAGTATGTTTGGGACCAGGTGACACCGATTATGTTCTACGAGAAGTCCATGAAGGTACTTGTGGGAACCACCCCGGTGCCGAATCACTAGTTCACAAAATCATCAAAGCAGGATACTATTGGGATAGTATGGAAAAAGACACTAATGAGTTTGTTCGAAAATGTGATAAGTGCCAAAGGTATGCACCAATGATCCACCAGCCCGAAGAACAACTTTATTCGGTCCTATCTCCATGGACATTTATGAAATGGGGGATGGATATTGTCGGCCCTTTTCCATCGGCTCCAAGTAAAGCTAAATTCATTATTTTATGACTGATTACTTCTCTAAATGGGTGCAAGCACATGCCTTCGAGAAAGTTAGAGAAAAAGACGTTATAGACTTCATTTAGGATCACATCATAAGCCGATTCAGGATACCTGCCGAAATTGTATGCGACAACGGAAAACAATTCATCGACAGCAAGGTATTGAGGTTTCTCAAAGAACATATTAAAAAGGATCTTATCGACACCATATCATCCAAGTGGAAACGGACAGGCCGAGTCAACGAATAAAACTATCATTCAAAATCTAAAGAAAGGATTGAACGACGACAAGGGAAAATGGAGAGAAATTCTACCCCAGGTCTTTTGGGCCTATCGAACAGCATCAAACTTCAGTAGGGGGCAACCCCGTTCTCCATAGTTTATGGCTCTAAAGCCTTGATTCCAGTCGAAGTCGGGGAACCTAGCGCCAGGTTTCGACATACAATGGAAGAATCAAATCACGAGGCTATGAATACTAGCCTCGAACTATTGGATGAAAAACAAGAAGCCGCACTCGTTCGAATGGCTGCACAAAAACAATGAATCGAGAGATACTATAATAGAAGAACCAACCTTCGCCACTTCATAATCAAGGACTTAGTCCTAAGGAGAGTCACCATTAACACTTGAGATCCTAATGAAGGTAAACTCGGCCCAAATTGGGAAGGACCCTATCAAATCCTCGATATCGTTGGAAAGGGATCTTACAAGCTAGGCATGATAAATGACAAACAACTACCGCACAATTGGAGCATCTCACTCCTCAAGCGATACTACTGTTAAGGTATGACCTTCTCCCCTTTTCATTTACGTTTTCACTAACTTATTTTTATGTGTTCGAGAAAACATATTGGAGTTATCATCAAGCAGGAAAATATTAGGACCTTAAAGTACGCGTTGCACTCTTTTTCCCTTCGATCGGGTTTTATCCCAAATGGCTTTTTCCGGCAAGGTTTTTCATGAGGCAACCATTGTTCGTGCTGACTTAGAGTATCCGAGGTCTCCTAACACTCAACCTCGAATACTGGGGGGAAACACCCTCGGATGATTTATCTTCAAGGGAAAATACTTCGTGTCAAAAGGGTCTCGATAGGAAAACTTTGTAATGGGCCAAACGGTCGAATGAACCATGTCCATATAGATTAGTCGAGACAAAATGGAAAAATATGTACGCATGAATAAATTATTTAAAGAATCATTTTTCCTTATCAAATATCTTGTGCATCGAAGAAAATTTTCTACTATACAAGCTCCATGCTTATGAATTTTGTGAAAAATGGCTCAAGGGCCAAGTACAAAGAAATTTCGAACGGTCAACCCCCTACTCGGGGACTGTCGTCGAAAATCAACATGTTCGAGTTATCTAAACTCAAATCCATAAGACCTCAAAGAGGAACCCCTCGATTTATAGGCCAAATGCCATCATTCTCGGGGACTAACGCTTCGAACAAGTTTGAAGTGTTGTTGGGAAATAAGACCAAGATTCATACCCAAAGGCTACGACAAAACTAACGCGGTTTTGAGACGTCTGAATACCGCAATAAAAACAGGACTTCGAATTTTTTGAAAACTAGTTAAAAAAGGCTACCCTCGACAAAATAATCGAAAGGGCTTCGATAAAATCAGCCCTCGAAAAACCTTAAGAGGTATCAAATTATACAAACACAAACTTGTGCTAAGGAGAAAAAAGCAAAGGGGTTTCGATCAACATTAAACCCTCAAAAAACCCAATGGGTAAAAAATACATGTTAAGGCATAAGAAATATTTACTAAGTCTTTAAGCCGATAGAGGGAAAAAATAGACATCCTTTAGAGGCCACATCGACCCAATTTAAAGATCCTAGGGGCCAATACACTTAGAGTTCGAGATCCTGTTCTCACTCAATTCTAACCTAAGGGTTCCACTATTTCAAGCTCGAATAAAAACTCACTCGACTACGGCTCGAGGATTCATCATTACTCGATACAAACCTTAAGGGGTCTGTTGCTGTAAGTTCGAACCTTACTCAAACTCGACTATAAAAACAGTACAATTGTGACTTCGACCAAGCCACCCAAAACCAAAGTCTCGAACATATTGTTCGAGGCATAAAGGTGTGCTAAATTTTTACAAGGCACAAAGCATTCAGAAGATAATTTTGGAGACAAAATTCGAGAAGGAATTCAGAAGATAAATTTCTTTATATATATATATATATATATATGCATGTTTGAACAAAAATATGTACAAGAGACTGACAAAGGACTTACAAAAGAGAAAAAGAAAAATAAAATCCTAACTATGCCCGGGATTAACTTCTTCCTCGGGGGAAGCTTCTCCTTCGGGATCCTCGCCATTATCAGACCCATCTCAGCTGCCTTCATCATCATCATCGTCATCATCGAAGGAGGCAAGCAACCTGCCATCGGCTTCAAGCACCTTAGCTTGAGATATCTCCTCGGAGAGGTCAAAGCCTCGAGCATGGATTTCTTCGAGGGTCTCCCTCCGAGATTGGCACTTAGCCGGATCATTACTCAATCGTAATCGATTGGAGGCCTCCCTCAGCTGAGTTTGGGAAGCCTCGGCATCACCTTGGTACATGGCTATGGACTTGTTAGCCAAGACCTTTGTCCTTTCGACCTCCGCATTGGCCTCAACAAGCTCGGCTTCGAGCTCTTCGATCCTTTTCGCTTGGGCTGAGCTCTTCTCTTTAGTGATCCAAATTTGAACTTCGACCGATGACAGTTTGGCCAAGGGATCCTCTTTCTTCGCAGCAAGGCGGTCCATGTTCTCTTTCCACCGATCGCAGCCAGCTTTAACTTGATCTACTTCCCCCCGGAACAGCTCCATCATTTCAATCTTCTTCTGCAACGGAGACATCGAAGTGTTAGCCTCCATCCTTGGATCAAGTCCGTATTTTTCTAAAAGACATTTACCTGCTCGTTCAGCTCGGCCTCTTCCTTACGAGCCTTGGCCAAGTCTGCTCGAAGGTCCCTGAGCTCTTCATCCTTTTGGTCGCAAAGGAGATTTAAAGAATTCCTCTCCTCTGAGGTTTTCTGGAGCTCGGCCTTGCATTGGCCCAGGTCGGCCCGAGACTTGGTAAAAGCTTATACAAGAAGAAAGATATAAGTCAGACTTAAAGAAAGAAAAAGAAGAAGAGGATTTACAACCACCAATGCTTACCCGAGATAAGAGACATTGGGCCTCTTCAAAAAGGGTGGACGCATCATTAAGGTCGGAGACATCATCGACCCCAGTAAAGCAATCCCGAAAGGGATCCTCTTCACCAGAGACTCCGCCTATGTTGGGTGTCTTCATGGCCCAAGACTATCTCATCGCCTCCTAGGAGTAAGTCAGCAAAGAAGGTGAATGACCTGCTGTCATTTCCCCAAGCGAGTCGCTCGGGGCGCTCTGTTCGTCCCTCGAGGTTTCAGAATCGGCTCGTCCGATATGTTTGTGGATGGTCGAGAGATGATCTCGACCTCAGCTGATTCGGGGTCCTTACCCGAACCTTTCTTCGAAGCCCCCTCATCATGAGGCTTGGTTCCAGTAACCATATCCGGCTCTGAAGGTTTGGTGACCTCGACAGCCTTCCTGGGTCGAGCCACTAGCACCGAGGCGTCGCCTTCTTCTTTTTTCTCCTTCTATCTCAAACTTTGGACCGAGATCATAGTGAGAGGAATGACCTTCCTCCTGGTACTTCGAGTTTTAGGTTTAGGGTCCTCGGACAGCGAGACCCTTTTCCTTTTCTTGTCTTTCCCCGACTTCAAAATAGGGGACTTGGCCTCTTCCTCTCCACTTGGGGGCCTCAATATTGTGTCCTTGTTCAGGCCTGCATGAAAAGAAGCTTAGTAAAAAAGAGAATTATGGGAAATACCTCGAATACAAGGAAGAAAACACTCACCATGGTTCTTTGCTTCCCATCTGCCCTTTGCCAAGTCGCACCTTCCAAACCTAGTCTTTGAGGTCGGGGACCGCGAGAGGCATCCAGGAAACCACTGCATAACGTATAAAAACATTACATAAAATAAAAAGCTGAGTAAGAAGACTAATGGGTAATACGTTACTTACAATCGGGGTTCCACTTCTCGGGGAAAGGCAATTTCTCCTCTGAGATGATGTCGCAAGTCCTTACCCGCACGAACCGGCTCATCCAACCCCTATCCTTGTCCTCATCGATGCTCGCAAACAAGACCTTCGTTGCTCGGCGTTGGAGCTTGATCAACCCTCAGAAAAGTCGGGGTCAATATAACCACATGAGGTGGCTGAGAGTGAACTCTTGCCCCTCGGCCTTGTTGGAAAAGAAGCGAAGCATGATCACAATATGACAAAACGAGGGGTTAACCAGGCTGAGGGTGACCTGGTACCTCTTGCAAAAATCGACAATAACTGGACCGAGAGGACCCAATGTGAAGGGGTAAGTGTAAACACTTAGAAAGCCCTCCACATGAGTGGTAATACTCTCTTCGGGAGTGTGGATCTATACCACGACCTCGGGCCCTCAGTCACTATCTCCCTTCATAGCCTCGAGATGGCCCGCCGTTATCGAGCAGATGTATCTCGACATGTGTCCACATCGGCCTGGGACTGATGAAGGGTTATCAACTTTGAAATCAGATTTTAAAGTGCATGGGTTAGGAACATACTCGTGAGGGAGCAGTTCCACCAGTCTTTGTCACCGGCCGGCCGATAACAAGAGAAATAAGCTTTCTCCTTTTGTGGGACAGTTTTGGAGGTTTTCGCCATTGATTCGGGTAGAAAGAAGCAGAGAAAGGTGAAACTTGGTGTTTTGGTGCTAACGAAGTTGACTAAACGGGCGGTGAAAGAGAAGAGATGGAAAGAGTTTAAGGGACTTAGAGGTTTTGATGAAGGTGAAAGTAAAATTTTGATTCAACAAAAGAGTCTATATTTACAGATTTACGGCAACGGTTCCGTGGTGCTAATGGCTGACCATCCACTGACAAGCATTAATAATTTGGGGAACTGTACCGACGGGACATTTTGGTCACCTCCGTCGCTTACGTCATGAAAATGACATCACTATCGAGGTCTCCAAAAAATTGAGGTTCAAGTCGTTTCTTATCATTTTACTCTAAGAAATAAGGGGACTATCTGTACACGGTAGAAATCGGGGCTACCCGATTTCACTCTTTGGTCGGGATAGGAATGTCACGTCAAAGAGCTAGGGCGTGAGTCCGAAATCGAAGCCTCTTTTCAGACCGAGGTCAAAATCAATAACTGAGGTCAGAAAGAGACACTCCGAAGTGACATCGGTATAGCTTGATAACGGAAAGGGAGAGATTTCCGCAACAAGTCGAGGATCGTGGCGTGAATCTCGGAATGGATCAGTTTATAGTGGTTAATCAGATGTTAATATGATTTCCTACTATAATTTAGAAGTGTACCTTATTTAGAACTCATCTATTATAAAAAGAGGAATCCCATTCATTTGTAATCATCATTATTGAGTGAAAAAAAATACATACACTCGTTACTTTCTTGCTATTTCACTCACTGTTCATCAAAATTGCTTTATCATTTACTATTCTTACTATTCCACCTCGATACTGTCTCAAATAAAGGTTGAGGTTTTGCTTACATACTGGTTTGATTTATTTTATTGTCTAATTCATCTGATTAATTCCTTGCTTATCAATTGGTATTGGAGTAAATCACGTATTCTTAAAATCACAATATAAGTTTAATTGTTATCCGAGGGTAAACAAAGATAAAAATGACATGTTCACAAGTTAAGAATTATATTGGGGGTGTTATGCAACAAAAATGGGAATTTATAAACTGGTCTTTCTAGGGATAGAAGAAAAATGGACTTCTGTTATAATGAAACCAAATTCAGCGTGAATAAGACAAGATGGGGTTGCGCAAGTTTTTCAATGTGTTATGTATCGTAATAAGAGATAGTATCTCGCTAATTCCTTGCTAAATTAAAAAAAATGTGGTTATGTAATATTAGTTCCTTAATAATTTCGTTTATATTATTCCTTTTAGAGAGAAACTGTAATGTCAAACTCCTAATTTTTGTTATGTTTTGATGATCTAACAAACTTAAAGATAAGAACCAGATAAGGAACCTGATACACATCCTCAAGTACGTGAGAATAACAAGTCCCAAGATGGAGACATGAATCAACTCTTCAGAAGTCAAAGAAACAACAAGGGGAATAGATTGACACCAGCTCCCTTGGTGATTGTACCAGTCAACCTCCCAACAGCTGTAAAGTTATTGCCTGCACACTCAACAATGCAAAACAGTGCAGCAGTCAACTTCATTGGAAATTCCCTTGTACCAAACATGCTTGCATCATTCAAGTGATGTCACCAATTTATTATTAACATTAAACCAAAGGCAAAACATCACTTGAACATTGAAGAATCCATCGAGCATTCTCTCAAGCCTGTGCATCAATCCAACAAGCGATTCTCAAGGGAATCAAAAATAAAGAACAACATAACAAAGGATCAGTTCCCTGTATTGAGTTATTACATGTCCTTAGTTGTGTTGCACCTTTGTTAAACTACTTTACTTGTGATTCCTACTTAGCTTAGTTAGAAGCATTGTGTAGGAAACTTTGGTAAAGTCATAAACCTTGTGTTTGTGTCTTGGATAAAGTTTGTCGGAGTTGTAAGCTTTGTAATAGAGTTATTACAAAGGGGCTTGTAATAGAGTTGTTACAAGTTAGTGGGGGATTAGAGGTTAATTCCTAGGTTACAATAGGTTGTAATTTGAAGCTTGCTCAGTAGTGAAGTTGAAATCCTAAAGGGTAGGCCATGGTTTTTAATCCCGTGAGCCGGGAGTTTTCCACATAAAATTCCATTGTGTCATTTATTTAGTGTAGTATGCGTACGTTCAGCGAAAACTAATAGAGAACCTGGTTCCCAATATAGTTTGGTGGTTAGTTTCTATCAATTGGTATCAGAGCAGGTTCTTTCTATCAGGTAACACCTAGGAAGGATCCTCATGGCTGCTCCACCCAACTTTGAAGAAAGTCTACCTACAGACCACCAAGATTCAACGGCCAATACTATGGCTGAAGATTCAGAGCGTTGGGATGTTATCTGCGATGTACCCTTTGTCCCTACGAAGACCAGTGGTGACCCAGCAGTAACATTTCCCAAAACAAGAAAGGAATTCAACGATGTTGATCGCAAGGCCATAGAGAATAACTTTCGAGCAAAAAAAAGAGATCTGGGAAGCTCTCCAAATAGCCCATGAGGGGACAACTCAAGTCAAACAGTCGAAGATTGATATGCTTACCACAAAGTATGAGCTATTTAGGATGTAGGATGATGAGTCCATTCAGAACATACACACTCGCTTCACCTCGATCATCAACGAGCTCCATTCTCTAGGAGAAATCATTCGAAGGAACAAACCTGGCAGGAAAATACTTAGTGTATTACCCAGTTCCTGGGAAAGCAAAGTAAATGTTGTCATGGAGGAAAAGGATCTACAGAAGCTGACCATTGATGAACTCATTGGGAATATGAATACTTATGAAATGAAGAAGAAGAATGAAAATGAGAGAAGAGGGCTCAAAAGGAGGAAGAACCTGGTCCTCAAGACAAACAATAATGAATCAAATGGTGAGGATGCTGATATGGCTTACTTAACAAAGAGATTTCATAAAATGGTTCGCAAAATGGAGGTATTCCAAAACAAGGCAGCTTTAACAAGCAAAGAGGCTATGACTTATGTCATAAGTGTGGGAAGTCAGGACATTTCATCAAAGATTGCCCTCTCCTCAAGATCAGTACAAACACAACATAGACAAAGCTGATAAGAGGAACCACATTCCTGACAAACGATTCAAAAGAAAAGATGTTGCTGACAACATTGTGAAACAAGCTCTTACTGCATGGGGAGACTCTTCCAGCGAATCTGGAGAAGATGATGAAAAAGGTGATAGCTCCATGATGGCAGTAGAAAGTGAAGCAACTGAATATGACTATATCTTTGCCCTGATGGCACAATCTGACGATGATGACGATAAGGTAAATTTTCTAGATGTTCAAATAAATCTGAAGTCTTACTCTCCAAAAGAACTTATATCTTTGGAAAATGTTTTAATTGATGCTTATCACAGTCTTATAAATGATAAAAAGCTTTAACAGTGGAACTAGAAGAAGTAGAACATGAGAGAGATGTCCTAATGGTTGTTGTGGTTGATCTAAAAGAGACCATTGAGTTTCTTAAAGAAGGTAGCTAGTATAGAGCATGAGAGAGATGACTTATTTGTTATAGTTGTGGACCTAAAGGAAATAATTGATGAACAAAAAGGAGAAGGTAGTCATGAGATTACTCGAAAGGGAAAGGAAGTTGAAAGTGAGGAACATCTTAGGATTGAGGATGAGTTAAAATTAATAAAATCTAGTGTGTGTGCTAAACTTGAGAAAAACAAGCAACTTCAGGAAGATCTAAGAAGAGTCAAGAGTGATCTAGAAAAATCACTTAAGTGGACCTGGTCCTCTGATGTTATCACTTTCATGTATAAGAACAATGGGGTAAACAAGCAAGGAATAGGGTTCCAAAGGGAAAAGACTTCTTAAAGCCCTCATAGCAAGTATGTTACCGTACCTGATAACTGGCTCCGCACTCACTGTGGTAACACTAGGCACTTTAAGGAGACCTGTAATGCCAGATTTTATACTCAGCAAAACAATAAAGTTCTTGCTAAAAAGGTAACTACTGCTAAAAAACCTGGTCCCTCATATAAAAAACGTGTGATGCCTATTTGGACCAAAAGAGTACTGATTCATCCATTTCCTCATTACAAGGGACCCAAACTTGTTTGGGTTTCAAAGTCAACCCTTGATTTCCTTGTGCATGGAGAAGTCAAAAGAAGCAGCCAACATCAGGGAGCAGTCAACAACGGTACATGGATAGTGGCTGCTCGAAGAACATGACTGGAAGCACAAATGATTTTCTTTCAATCCAAACCTTGCGAGGAGGGAAAGTGTCCTTTGGAAATGGAAAACATCGATACATTCTGGGAGTTGGAAGGATTGGGAAGTCTCTTTCTCACTCAATTAAAAATGTGTACTATGTAAACGAGTTGAAGTACAACTTGCTGAGTGTCTCCGAAATCTGTGACAAGGGAAACAAAGTGGATTTGTGTCAAAAATATACACGGTCACAAATCTTGTGATTGGTAAAGTGGTTTTGGTGGCTAAAGGATACAAAAACATATGTTGCTGACTTTGAATCTCTGCAAAATGGGGATGTCAGTTGTCTGAGTATTGTAAATGATGATGCTGAACTATGGCACAGAATACTGGGTCATGCAAGCTTTATGCTGCTGAACAAATTGGTCAAGAAAGACCTGGTTCGTGGCCTGCCCAACTCAAGCTTCAAGAATCACAAGGTGTGTGATGCATGTGTAAAAGGAAAGCAAGTCAGATCTTCTTTCAAGCCCAAAAAAGAAGTCAGTACTTCAAGGCTACTTGATCTCTTCCATATAGATCTATGTGGACCTATGAGAGTGCAAAGTAGAGGAGGAAAGAAGTACATCTTCGTTATTGTGGATGACTATTCCAGATTCACATGGACTCTATTTCTCAGATACAAGGATGAAACCTTTGAATTATTTGTTGCATTTATGAAGAAGATCCAGGTGAAGGTGAGCCATAATGTAATAAGTATAAGGTCGGATCACGTCATAGAATTTGACAATGCCAAATTCGATGAATTATGTGTTGAAAATTGTATCACTCATAAATTTTCAGCTCCGAGAATACCTCAACAAAGTGGTGTTGTGGATAGGAAGAATAAGGCCCTTGAAGACATGGCAAGAACAATGTTGATTGACAGTGGCATTGCAAACAATTTATGGGCAGAAGCCATCAACACTGCATGCTACTTGGTGAACAGGTGCATGATCAGGTCCCTTCTGAACAAAACCCCATATGAACTGCTAAACCGGAGGAAGCCCAAGCTGACATATCTAACGACATTTGGGTGAAAATGTTTTGTCCTCAACAATGGCAAGGAAGCACTTGGAAAGTTCGATGCCAAAAGCGATGAAGGGATCTTTCTGGGCTATTCATCACAAAGCAAAGCCTATAAAGTATACAACAAACAAACTCAATGTGTTGAGGAAAGTATACATCTGATCTTTGAAGAATCTCACCACTCATGTGCGAAGGATTCACAAGATATTATTGTTCAAGATGGAGAACAGTCAATTGTCCCTGGTGAAGTCATTGGCATGGAAAATGGAAAAACTGACATGATGAGCCATGTCAAGGAATCAAATTATGATAGTGCAGTCATATCTCCATCTGATGGGGAGGAACTTGGTCCCATAATCACAACAAGTGAAGCATAAAACAGAGTTGTTGATGCTTTCCAAGGCACCCTACATGATGAGGTGAGAAGCAAAACTCACGACAACCAAGGATCACATCCAGAAATACCTTGACCTTCCTATAATGAGGTTCATGTGTCTAACTGGAAACACAAAAGTTCACATCCTCTTGAAAATATGATCACTCCTCTTGACTCAGGAATTCGAACTAGATCAAAGACAAGAAACTCGCTTGCCTTCTCAACTTTTCTCACTCAAATTGAGCCCTAAAATATGAAGGAAGCAATGAAAAATGTTGATCGGATTACAACTATGCAAGAAGAACTCCATCAATTTCAGAGGAACATCGTATGGCACCTGGTTCCACGACCTGCTGATAGAACTGTTATAGGAACCAGGTGGGTATTCAGAAACAAACTTGATGAGTTGGAAACACAACCAGAAACAAGGCAAGACTAGTAGTTCAAGGTTACAATCAGGAAGAAGGTATTGGCTATGATGAAACATTTGCTTCAGTTGCTCAAATGGAGGCCATCAGAATCCTCATTGCCTTTGCATCTCATATGGAATTTAAATTGTTCCAAATGGATGTCAAAAGTGCAGTTCTGAATGGATTTCTAAAAGAAGAAGTCTTCGTCAAGTAACCACCTGGATTTGAGAATCATGAACATCCTGATCATGTTTTTAAACTGGACAACGCATGATATGGGCTAAATAAGACTCCTCATGCTTGGTATGAAAGGTTTTCCAAATTCCTTCTAGAAAATGGCTTTACAAAAGGAAAAATTGACAACACCTTATTTATGAAGAAACGAGGGAGGAACCTGTTCATTGTGCAAGTCTATGTTGATGACATCATCTTTGGATAAACAAATGATTCATTGTATGAGGAATTTGCAAAACTCATGGGAAGTGAGTTTGAAATGAGCATGATGGGGGAATTAAATTTCTTCTTGGGATTTCAAGTCGAGCAAACTCCTAAGGGGAAAATGATAAGTCAGCAGAAGTACATCAAGGAGCTTCTGAAGAGATTTGATATGGAAGGATAAAAAATCATTGATACTCCCATTGCCACCACTACTCGTCTGAACATGGATGAACCTGGTTCTCTTGTGAATGAGAACATGTATAGAGGTATCATAGGGTCACTCTTGTATCTCACAGCAAGCAGACCAAATATTGCTTTCAGTGTGGGACTCTATGCCGGATTTCAGTCTAATCCAAAGGAATCTCATCGGAAGGCTGCCAAAAGAATCCTGAGGTATCTCAAAGGCACACAGGGTCTGGTTCTCTACTATACCTCAAGAGACAACTTTGATTTAATCAGATATGCTGATGTTGATTATGCTGGGTATTTGGTGGATAGGAAAACCACTTCTGGGATGGCACATTTTCTGGGATCATGTCTGATATCATGGGGTACAAGAAAATAAAATTCAATGGCTCTTTCAACTATTGAAGCTGAATATGTGGCGTCTACCTCTTGTTGTGCTCAATTGCTATGGATTAAGCAGCAGATGGAAGATTTTGGTGTATTTTCTAACTGTGTGCCCTTACTATGTGACAACCCAGTGCTCTCAACATGGCCAAGAATCCGGTTCAACATAAGGATACAAAACACATTGATGTGCGACACTAGTTCCTCAGAGACAATGTTGAAACATGGCTCATTTGCATGAAATTTTACAGCACAGAAGATCAAATTGCAGACATCTTCACCAAAACACTAAGTAGAGAACACTTTGAAAGGAAGTGCTTGGCACTAGGGTTGATAAAATCAAGATAAGGACTTGGTCCTTTAATGATTGGTTATGAAAGAAATAAGCAGGTAAAATGGCTAAAAAGTGTTTTCTGGAAAAGTCTAACTCATCTCTTTACCGTTGCAGGTAGACAAGCTTGACGATTACAGAGCAAACAAGTAGCCGATGATATTGCATTTAAGTCAAAAGGATGAAGTTCACATTTACAAAATATGTCAGAGAACCTGGTTCCTTTGACACATGTTCGTAGTTTCTATGTGGTCTCATACATATCTTTGTAACGGCTAGATTGATGCCACGTCATTAAAATGTCAGTCTTTCCTCTTTTTTTTTTTTTGAACTCGGGCGTCCTACCCGTTATGAAATGACATGTCTACCCAAATTGATACTCGTTCCTAACCGGTACCTCACCCTCTTAAATAACTTCTCTGACGGTCACTATCATAATTATTCACATCAAAGCCAAAAATCCTTTTTTTTTTCCTTCAAACCAAACACTCTCTTCTTCCATCAAATTCTCACTACTCTCTACCATGTCTTAAAATATGGAAACTTAGAATGTTCCAAGCATTGTCCCACTGTGTCTTCACCCATTGAAACCCAGTGCTAGAGACTAAAATCCCTACACCATCTAGTCCAAACCCCAAGCTAGAGTGACAACCTCCTACTGGTTCCTCTCCAACTCATTCGAGTACTGGCTCTTATCGGAGTCACAAAACCTCGACTCCAAGAAATTTGTGGCAGCAACCTTTTCTTTTGTCTCGTCGGAAAAAAATGGTAGAAGCAGATACAAGGGCAGAATAAGAAAATCAGGAAAGATCTGGTTCGTGGCTTGCCCAACTCAAGCTTCAAGAATCACAAGGTGTGTGATGCATGTGTAAAAGGAAAACAAGTCAGATCTTCTTTCAATCCCAGAAGTCAGTACTTCAAGGCTACTTGATCTCTTCCATATAGATCTATGTGGACCTATGAGAGTGCAAAGTAGAGGAGGAAAGAAGTACATCTTCGTTATTGTGGATGACTATTCCAGATTCACATGGACTCTGTTTCTCAGATACAAGGATGAAGCCTTTGAATTATTTGTTGCATTTATGAAGAAGATCCAGGTGAAGGTGAGCCATAATGTAATAAGTATAAGGTCGGATCACGTCACAGAATTTGACAATGCCAAATTCGATGAATTATGTGTTGAAAATTGTATCACTCATAAATTTTCAGCTCCAAGAATACCTCAACAAAGTGGTGTTGTGGATAGGAAGAATAAGGCCCTTGAAGACATGGCAAGAACAATGTTGATTGACAGTGGCATTGCAAACAATTTATGGGCAGAAGCCATCAACACTGCATGCTACTTGGTGAACAGGTGCATGATCAGGTCCCTTCTGAACAACACCCCATATGAACTGCTAAACCGGAGGAAGCCCAAGCTGACATATCTAACGACATTTGGGTGCAAATGTTTTGTCCTCAACAATGGCAAGGAATCACTTGGAAAGTTTGATGCCAAAAGCGATGAAGGGATCTTTCTGGGCTATTCATCATAAAGCAAAGCCTATAAAGTATACAACAAACAAACTCAATGTGTTGAGGAAAGTATACATCTGATCTTTGAAGAATCTCACCACTCATGTGCGAAGGATTCACAAGATATGATTGTTCAAGATGGAGAACAGTCAATTGTCCCTGGTGAAGTCATTGGCATGGAAAATGGAAAAACTGACATGATGAGCCACGTCAAGGAATCAAATTATGATAGTGCAGTCATATCTCCATCTGATGGGGAGGAACTTGGTCCCATAATCACAATAAGTGAAGCATAAAACAGAGTTGTTGATGCTTTCCAAGGCACCCTACATGATGAGGTGAGAAGCAAAACTCACGACAACCAAGGATCACATCCAGAAATACCTTGACCTTCCTATAATGAGGTTCATGTGTCTAACTGGAAACACAAAAGTTCACATCCTCTTGAAAATATGATCACTCCTCTTGACTCAGGAATTCGAACTAGATCAAAGACAAGAAACTCGCTTGCCTTCTCAACTTTTCTCACTCAAATTGAGCCCTAAAATATGAAGGAAGCAATGAAAAATGTTGATCGGATTACAACTATGCAAGAAGAACTCCATCAATTTCAGAGGAACATCGTATGGCACCTGGTTCCACGACCTGCTGATAGAACTGTTATAGGAACCAGGTGGGTATTCAGAAACAAACTTGATGAGTTGGAAACACAACCAGAAACAAGGCAAGACTAGTAGTTCAAGGTTACAATCAGGAAGAAGGTATTGGCTATGATGAAACATTTGCTTCAGTTGCTCAAATGGAGGCCATCAGAATCCTCATTGCCTTTGCATCTCATATGGAATTTAAATTGTTCCAAATGGATGTCAAAAGTGTAGTTCTGAATGGCTTTCTAAAAGAAGAAGTCTTCGTCAAGTAACCACCTGGATTTGAGAATCATGAACATCTTGATCATGTTTTTAAACTGGACAACGCATGATATGGGCTAAAGAAGACTCCTCATGCTTGGTATGAAAGGTTTTCCAAATTCCTTCTAGAAAATGGCTTTACAAAA
>ML289125.1:0-12149 GCA_005239495.1 Nicotiana undulata
CAATGGGTAATTGAAGGATTAAAGTTTAGAATTGATTATCTATGACTTGGGGATGATATTTGGAGAAGAAATTCGTTCCTAGGGATGGGGTTCAAAAATTTGAAGAAGAAGAAGTCTACCCGTTTTGTATTTATTTTTCTGTCAGCTATTCTGTCTCGTTTTTCGTTCCAAACGATACCTAAACTCGATTTTCTGATGTCCAATGGATTCCTTGTGCAATTCTAATGAATTTAGGCTTTTGAATCACTCAATTTGACTTTATAATGAAGGAGATATGTAGGTTTTAAGATTTGCAAATAGTGCAGGTTTTTAATACGCCCGTCAGGGGCAAATTCATAAATAACCAGAAAAATCTGGGCAACCTTGGTAAAATGGCCATAAAATTCTCATACGATGTCCAAATTCGATGATTCTTTTTGCTACGGGTACGTAATTACGATACGGATCTAATACTTCATTCAAAACATAAATCGTAGCTCATTTGTTCAATATGATATCATTTATACTTGAAGAAACGACGTCGGAGCATAAGAAAGAACGAGCGCAACACAACCCAAACCTATTTGAAACTCACCCGAGCCCTCGGGGATCTAAATCAAACATGCACGCAAGTCTAAAAGCATAATATGGACTTGATCCTTCGATCAAATCCTGAAAATAACATGTAAAACAACGAATTAAATATCAAAACCCATTATTTTCCTCAAGAACACTTATAGTTCATAACTTTTCAACCGGATGTCCGAATCACGTCAAACGAACTCCGTATTTCACCAGATTCCACATGCAAGGCCTGAATATCATAAAAAATATGTACCGATCTCCGGAACCAAAATACGGGCCCGATACCAATGACTTCAAACATTAATTCTTTTCATTATTTCATAAATATTTCAGCAAAACAATTTCTTTCAAAAATTGATTTCTAAGGCTTGGGACCTCGGAATTCATTTCCGGGTATACGTCCATGTCCCATATTTTACTGCGGACCTTCCGGGATTGTCAGAACACAAATTTGAGTTCGTTTACTCAAAATGTTGACTCAAGTCAACTAAAACCAAATTTTGTAATTCTAAAAATTATTATTTCTTATATTTTAACATAAAAGCTTTTCAGTTTCACGCCCGGACAGCGCACACAAATCGAGGTAGTTAAAATTAATCTTTTTATGGCTAATAAGCCTAGAACAGAGTCTGAATTCATAAAATGACCCCTTGGGTCATCACACTTGTGCATGTTCCCGCACGTTCACCAGCCTCTCGGGTTTAAAACCCCTAAATTCGAGAAATACGACGGACACGGGGACCCCATATCTCATCTAAAGAGATACTGTAACCAGCTAAGGGGGCAGGCGGAAAGGAAGAGCTTCTAATGGCGTACTTCGGAGAAAGCTTGGCCGGGATTGCATCTGAGTGGTACATGGAACAGGATATTTCTCACTGGCATATATGGGACGACCTAGCCCGGGACTTTGTCAGACAGTTTCAATACAATGTGGACATCGCTCCCGACAGAAGTTCCCTGTCCAATATCAAGAAAAAGTCATCAGAAAGCTTCAGGGAATACGCTATCAAGTGGCGTGAGCAAGCTGCCAGAGTCAAGCCTCCGATGGACGAAACTGAAATGGTTAGTGTCTTTTTGCAAGCCCAGGAGGCTGACTACTTCCAGAACATGATGTCCGTCGTGGGCAAGCCATTTGCGGAAGCAATAAAAATCGGAGAGATTGTCGAAAATGGTCTGAAGACCGGTCACATTCTGAGACAATCCGCCATAAGAGAAACTTCCCAAGCAATCCAGAGTGGGTCGGGGAGTGCAGCTAATAGAAAGAAGAAAGAGGAATCTGCAATGACGGCCTCCAGTGTAAGAAACTTCCGACAGCCCCGAGGCTACTTTTCTGATGCCCCACGACATTACTATCCCCACCAGGATGCATCATACATCGTGATGCCTCGACCCTACCCAATAATGAATGCTCAGCCATATGTCCGTCCCAAACAACACTATAATCAAAACCGAGCTCCACCACCCAGAAACAATCCTCCTCGCCAAGCTCCATATAATCCTCGCCCTCCACAAAATAATCCCCGGGAACCACTCAGGAGAACCCACTTTACATCAATTGGAGAATCATACTCCAGTCTTTTCCCGAAGCTGGTCCAAATGGGTTTGCTGCATCCTGTACCCCAAAACAGGCAAAACCCGAAATCCCCCTCTTACCGGCCAGGTACTCGGTGTGCTTACCACTCGGGGGTTGAGGGACATGATACTGAAGATTGATGAACCCTCAAATGGGTAGTTGAGAGCCTCATAGAATAAAAGAAGGTGGTACTAAGGGATGAAGAAGCTCCCAACGTGACCAATAACCCGTTGCCTGCTCACAATAACGAGTCGATTATTGGTATGATTTGCGAAGACCGAGATTTTGATCCGGCCCTAAAAGCTATCATCGCTATTGAAGATGTAGAGAAAAAGCCCAAAGCGGCGCCCAAGCAAGTTAAAGAGGTGAAGAAAAGAAACTATGTCCCTCAGTCCACAGGGAAGGTTGAAATCAAAATATAGACGGGACCTTCTAAAGATGTTGTTATTTATGTCCCCACGGCACCCAGGAAGGAATAGTTCGTGTTAATCTCTCCCAGAAGATTGCAATACAACAAATCAATGCTGAATGTCCCAAAGATATATGTACCAAAGGGGACGTATGTGGCGCGTGGGCCAATAATTTCACCAAGGCTGAATGAGCATGTGGTTATTAGCCGCGTGTCACAGACTCCCATAAAGGATACCACTACCGTCCCCTAGAACTACAACAAGACGGTAGTGACGTACAAAGGGAAAGAGATCACAGGGGAAGTGATTGAAGCAAACTCATCTGAAAGATACCTCAACCCGAAAGAGCTAAATAAGAACAAACAGGAACGCTTTCCACTTAAAAAACTTGTCAGCATCGAGGAGGCAGAGAAATTCTTTAGAAAGATGAAAACTTCTGAATACGCCGTGATTGAACAGCTCAGAGAATCTCCCACTCAGGTCTCACTTCTATCTTTGTTGATAAGTCAAGTGCACATCAGAAAGTTTTGATCAAAACGCTTAATGAAGCGTATGTTCCAGCCGAAACTATAGTTGAATAAATGGAAAGGATGGCGGAACGATTCTTCGAGGTGAACCGTATCTCATTCAGCAAAAGTGACTTGCCCCCAGAAGGGGTCGCACACAATAAAGCTCTCCACTTAACTGTTAAATGTGAAGGGTACTATGTGAAGAGGGTTATGGTGGACGGGGGATCTGGTGTCGACATTTTCCCTCTCTCAACCCTAAAAAGAATGGAAATTGGAACCGAGAGAATCAGAACCAACAACGTCTGTGTCTGTGCATTCGACGGCATCAAGAGAGAAACAATCGGAGAAATTGATTTGGTCTTGACAATTGGCCCCGTAGACTTTGAGGTGACATTTCAGGTCTTAGACATGGATACCTCCTATAACTATCTCTTGGGAAGGCCGTGGATCCACGCCGTAGGAGCTGTACCCTCGACCCTCCACCAGATGGTTAACTTCGAGCACGATGACCAGAAAATTGTGGTCTATGGAGAAGACGAGCAGTCTATTTATAGGGATCCATCAGTCCCCTGCCTAGAAGAAAGAGAAGGTAGCGAGCATATCGTCTACCAGGCTTTTGAGATAGTGGTTGCGGACAATGTGAGGAGGGAACCCCTTGTCCTCAGCCCTTCTTATCAAATGCATCCATCATGGTCTCCAGCGACATGATCAACATGGGTACAAGCCCGGAAAAGGGCTCGGGGTGTCTTTGCAAGGCATCACAAAACCTATCACCTTGCCTACCAGTGAGAAGTTCTTCGGCATTGGGTTTCAAGCTACTCACGATGATGAAAAATGGGCCGACCAGCGTAAGAAAGATGGTTCGGTGTTGCCTCAGCCAATCCCACACATCACTGAATCATTTGTCGAGCCGAAATACATAGAAAAATAAGAGAAAACCTTCACGGCCGAGGAAATCAAAGATATTTGTGGGGCAATGAGACAGATGTTGCATGAAACTCATATGGTCCAATTAGGAGAAGGCTCAAGCACTGCTGAAGTGCAATATATGGGCCCTGATTCCAAGCTCCAAAACTGGAAGGCTACTCCATTCCCCGTCAGGCGGTAGTCTTGGTAGTCCAGCCTTGCCATCCTTTCTGCACTTCGAGTTATTTCAGGGTGTAACTCTAGTGTTTTTAGTTTATTGTGTTTTCAAATTCTAATGTAAACCCTCCTATGTTAAAAATTCAATGAAATGAAATTAATATTTCATAGTCTATGAACCTCTCTCTTTATTCTTCCTAATTTATGTTATTTTTCCTTATCTTTCTCTTTTCAGTTCTAATAATGCGGATTTTAATAACACGACATGCCTGCGGACTTCACGCCCAGATTTTGATATGCCGTCTAACCAAGAAATAATGAATCAAGAACCAAAATATGATGAATATGAGGCTTTTAGGGAAATAAATCGAGAATTGGAACAATTCGAGAATAAGCCTAAGCCAAACTTAAACGAAACCAAACCGGTTAATTTGGGTAATTCAGAAGAAGTTCGAGAAACCATGATAAGTCCATACTGATGAAAAAACTAGGGACGCTTTGATCCAACTTCTATTCGAAGTCAAAGACGTGTTTCCCTGGTCTTATGATGGCATGCTTGGACTGAGTGTTGACTTGGTGGTGCATAAGTTGCCAACTTACTCCGGTTATCCACCCGTCCAACAAAAACAGAGGAAATTTAAAACAGACATGAGTGACAAGATCAAAGAAGAGGTCACTAAACAATTAAAGGTCGGAGTGATCCAAGTGGTCCAATATACCACCTGGCTGGCCAATGTGGTCCAGGTACCTAAGAAAGACGGGAAAGTCCGAGTGTGTGTCGACTACCGAGATTTGAATAAAGAAATTCCCAAAGACAACTTTCCACTGCCAAACATCCATATCCTGGTTGACAATTGTGCTAAACATGAGGTACAATCTTTCGTAGATTGTTATGCTGGGTAACACCAGGTTTTGATGGATGAAGAAGATGCAGAGAAGACAACCTTCACCACACCCTGGGGCACCTACTGCTACCGGGTCATGCCATTCGGTCTAAAGAACGTCAAGGCAACCTATATGAGGGCCATGACCGCCATTTTTCACGACATGATGCATCAGGAGATTGAGGTGTACGTCGATGATGTGATTATTAAATCTAGGACACAAGACGACCATGTGTAGCATTTGAGAAAATTCTCTGAACGTCTGCGTAAGTTGATTTGAAATTAAATCCAGCCAAGTGTGCCTTCGGAGTTCCATCTGGGAAGTTACTGGGGTTTATAGTCATTCGATGGGGCATCGAGCTGGACCCGACGAAGATAAAATCTATTCGGGATTTGCCACCTCCGAGAACCAAGAAAGAGGTCATGAGTTTGCTGGGTAGGTTGAATTACATCAGCAGGTTCATCGCTCAGTTGACATCCACATGTGAGCCTATATTCAAGTTGTTGAAGAAGGATGAAGCAATTAAATGGATAGACGAATGTCAAGACGCTTTCGACAAGATCAAAGAATATCTATCGAATCCGCTAGTGTTAGTCCCACCAGAACCAGGAAGACCTATGTTCTTGTATTTGATGGTGTTGAAAAATTCCTCCGGGCGTGTTCTCGGGCAGCATGATGCAACTGGAAAGAAAGAACAAGATATATACTATTTGAGCAAGAAATTCACAAGCTCTGAAGCCGAGTATACATTGTTGCAAAGAACTTGTTGCGCTCTAACTTGGGTTGCTCAAAAGCTCCGGCATTACTTGTTGGCCTATACCACATACCTCATCACTAGGCTGGATCCTTTGAAGTATATATTCCAAAAGCCAATACCCACCGGGAGATTAGCAAAGTAGCAAATTTTGCTCACCGAGTTCGACATAGTCTACGTCACCCGCACGGCGATGAAAGCTCAAGCCTTGGCAGATCACCTAGATGAAAATCCTGTCGATGATGAATATCAACCTTTGAGCACTTACTTCCCGGGAGAGGAAGTAAACTCAGTTGAGGTAATTCCCAAAAGCACCAACACTTGGAAAATGCTCTTTGATGGAGCTGTAAATGCAAAAGCTGTTGGGATTGGGGCAATCTTGATTTCTCCCACAGGACAACACTATCCGGCCACCGCCCATCTTCGATTCTTCTGTACAAACAATACTGCTGAATATGAAGCCTGCATAATGGGCATGAATATGACAATTGACATGGAAGTAGAGGAATTATTGATCATGGGAGATTCTGACTTGATCATCAAGCAAGCTCAGCGAGAATGGGAAACTCGAGATGTTAAACTCCTTCTATATAGACAACATGTGGAGGATCTTAGCAAGCGGTTCAAAGCTATCGAGTGCAGGTATATTCCTCGATGCCACGATAAGCTAGTTGATTCACTAGACACCTTGGCTGCAATGCTTCCATACCCGGGTAATGCCCACATTGACCCCCTAGAGATTCAAATACGGGAAAGACATGGTTATCGCAACAAGGTCAAAATAGAGCCCGATGTTCAGCCATGGTATCATGATATCAAAAGGTTCTTGAAAACAAACGAATATCTGGAGCAAGCCAACGGAGACCAGAGGAGAACCATCAGAAGGCTCTCCAACAACTTCTTCCTAAGTGGGGAAGTGTTGTATAAAAGGACTCCCGATCTGAATCTATTGAGGTATGTGGATGCTAAAGAGGCTGAGAAGATTATGAACGAGGTGCATTCAGGAGTATGCGGCCCCACACGAACATGTACGTCCTCGCAAAGAAAATCTTACGGGTAGGATATTATTGGATGACCATGGAGAAAGATTACTTCAGCTTTGTCCGAAATTGCCATAAGTGTCAAATACATGGTGATTTTATCCATGCACCACCTTCAGAATTGCATCCCATGTCCGCACCCTGGCCATTTGTTGCCTGGGGAATGGATGTCATTAGGACGATCGAGCAGAGAGCCTCAAACGGGCACAGATTTATTTTGGTTGCTATCGACTATTTCACAAAATGGGTCGAGGCAGTCACATTCAAAGTTGTCACTAAGAAAGCAGTAGTGGATTTTGTGCACTCCAATATCATATGTCGTTTTGGTATCCAAAAGACTATCATTACCGACAATGCCGCAAATCAAAACAGTAACTTGATAAGAGAGGTATGTGAACAGTTTCAAATCACACACTGCAATTCCACCCCTTGCCGGCCCAAAGCCAATGGCGTCGTTGAAGCAGTAAATAAAAACATCAAGAAAATCCTCAGAAAAATGATTCAGACTTCTAAGCAATGGCACGAGAAATTGCCTTTCGCATTATTGGGATATCGCACGACCGTACGCACATCGTTTGGAGCTACGCCCTATCTATTGGTTTATGGCACTGAAGCCGTAATACCTGCAGAAGTTGAAATTCCCTCCCTTCGGATCATTGTCGAAGCAGCAATTGAGGATGACGAATGGGTCAAAACCCAATTGGAACAGTTAACTCTAATTGATGAGAAAAGAATGGCCGCAGTTTGCCACGGGCAGTTTTACCAACAAAGAATGCCCCGCGCCTATAACAAGAAAGTGCGGCCTAGGAACTTCGAAGTGGGTCAACTCGTCCTGAGACGTATCCTTCCACACCATGAAGAGGCGAAAGGAAAATTCGCCCCGAATTGGAAAGATCCATACATCATAAGGAAACTGCTACCAAAAGGAGCATTGTACTTGAGAGACATCCAAGGAAATGGTCTCGAAACGGCTATCAATGCAGATGCAGTCAAAAGGTACTATGTTTGACTTTTCATAATGAGGATGCTCCCGATCGAAATGACGGAGGCTTTCATTCACGCTACCCCCAAACACTACCCAACTTTGTAAACTTTTTGAGCCAGTTACTTTTATTTGATTACCCTCTTTGAAAAAAATGAATGATAATGAAAAAAAAGAAAGAAAAAAAAAACAAAAATCAAAACAAAAACCAAAACAAAATGTTTCCTTGAACTACGTTCGACTTGATTCCGAAAGGATACGTAGGCAACCTCTCACTAGGGTTCAGTCACACCAAAATAAAATTTCACATTTCCCCAAGAGTTTAAGCTGGGGCAAATGTTATGTTTTCACCTAAAAGTTCCAAAGTTGTAACTCAATCCAAATTCTTTTTACCCAAAACCCTGTTCAAGTCCTTCCGATCGATCGGCAAAGATGTCTAAAGTTGGAGGATGCAGATGTTTGAAGATGATACAAGCAATGAGAGAAATTAAAAATGAGAGAGTCTCATCAGTGAAAACTCGCACGGGCATCGTGAGGCGATGGTGAGCAGAGAAATTAAAATGAGAGAGTCTTGTTAGTGAAAACTCGCAAAGAGCAATACAAGGCGATGGTTAGAAGAGAAATGAGAGAGGTTAGTTGGCGAAAACCCGAAAAGGGCGCCACTGATCGAAAAGGATAATGGGTCACTGACACGGACACAGTCCAGGGAAAGGCTTCTCAATCTCGAGGTGTTAGTTGTGATGAATTTATGAGAGTCGGACGGTTTACACAGATCAGGCATCCAGTCCAAAAGGCATTTCATGTTCGTTGAAGTCTGCATACGCTCCAGATAAGTCCTTATTTCCTTTCCCCCGAAAGGGATACCTTTTGTTTAAAATTCATTGTCCATTCTGTCATTTGTTTCCTTTCAAATCCCTTTCGGTCTAACTCTTTTTCCGAAACTAAGGCAAAGAAAGGATGGCAAAACTGATTTACATGATCTCATTTGGCACGGGTTAATATGCAAAAGGCGCTCAGCCTCATCAAGGGCATTAAGTCGAGCCTGACTGGCCTCAACGACCGATGTTTCAAACTCAAAACCCTTGAAAGGAGAAAATCAAATCGAAGCGCCTATAAAGGCAGATAAAATTGAAAGGTTGAGTCCCACGTGGCTAACCACCTCGGCAAAAGTTTGAAAAGCCGAAGTATTCCAAATGCTTTAAAATGGAAATGAAAGGCCAATGAAGGCGAAATAAAGTTGGAACGGTTAAGTCCCACGTGACTAGACGTTGTAGCAAACCTGAGGAGCCTGAAGTTTACCGACGCTGCGAAAACCCAAAAAGAAAAACAAGTGAAAGGCCTGCAAAGGCAAAATAAAGTTGAAATATGGATCCCACGTGACCGATCACCATGGTAAAATCTGGAAACCCAAGGTCCCCGGGTTTAGAAATGAAACTCAATCCCTAGCAAGAAAGCAGTTGAGATCTTCGTCAAAAGAGCCGAGATCAAGCAGTTGAAATAATCAAGGCCGCAAAACCAACCACCGTTTCAAACTAACAAATTGTTCTTTGTTGAAATAAGAAATAGGTGCAACTCAAAAGCAATCGTGCAAAAAGCAGGTGCAACCAAAGGGAATTACGCAAGGGCTAGAAGGAGCTCTGCATCATTGACTCCAAAAAGGGAAGTTTCCTCCAATTCTTTCCCGCATTCACTCATCCCTTGAAAAAAAAAATAATAATAAAAAATGATGTTGAAAATGATTCAAACCTAAAGTAGCATAGGTCTCCAATCCTTAGCTAAACGTTTTCCAACCAAGGACATTTCATTCCTTAGTTGATGCCAACATAGGGTCCCACTCCCTAGCAGATACCAGCATAACCTGGTGATCTTTTATTTTCCAGACACCAGCATAACCTGGTGATCTCTTCCTGACATTGGCATAACCCAGTGATTTTTTCCCCAGGAAACAACATAATCTGTGGACCTTTTCAGACACCAGCATAACCTGGTGATCTTTTCTTGACAATGGCATAACCTGTTGATCACTTCCTGACATTGGCATAACCCAGTGATCTCTTTTCCCCTGGCAACAGCATAACCGGTTGACCTTTTCAGACACCAGCATAACCTGGTGATCTTTTCTTGACAACGGCATAACCCATTGATTATTTCCTAATATTGGCATAACCCAATGATATCTTTTCCCCTGGCAACAACATAACCTGTTGACCTTTTCAGACACCAGCATAACCTGGTGATCTTTTCTTGACAACGACATAACCCGTTGATCACTTCCTGACATTGGCATAACCCAGTGATCCCTTTTCCCTTGGAAACAACATACCCTGTTGACCTTTTCAGACACCAGCATAACCTGGTGATCTTTTATTGACAACGGCATAACTCGTTGATCACTTCCTGACATTGGCATAAACCAATGATCTTTTTTCCCCGGGCAACAACATAACCTATTGACCTTCCCAGACACCGGTATAACCTGGTGATCTTTTCCTGACAACGGCATAACCCGTTAATCACTTCTTGACACTAGCATAACCCAGTGATCTCTTTTTCAGGAAACAACATAACATGTTGACCTTCCCAGACACCAGCATAACCTAGTGATCTTTTCCTGACAACGGCATAACCCGTTGATCACTTATTGACACTGGCATAACCCAGTGATCTCTTTTTCAGGAAACAGCATAACCTGTTGACCTTTCCAGACACCAGCATAACCTGGTGATCTTTTTTCTGACAACAACATAACATGTTGATCATTTTCTTGACACTGGCATAACCCAGTGATCTCTTTTCCTGGTGACAGCATAACCTGTTGACCTTTCCAGACACCAGCATAACCTGGTGATCTCTTTCTTGACAAAGACATAACCCGTTGATCCTCCTCCCAGACACCGGCATAACCCGGTGATCTTTTCTTGACGACAGCATAACCTGTCGATCTTTTCCAACATAGGGTCTCCAATCCCTAGTTGATTTTACTTTTAGACATAGGGTATCCACTCCCTAGTCTACATTCACTACGGGTACACCATTCCCGGCTTTTCATTGCTTTCAATAATAAATTAGCATAGATTTCGTTCCAATAACTCACAAAATTTTCCTAGTGAAAACTGGGGCAGAAAATTTTATCCGTTTGTTTTGGTTTTGCACAGATTACGATGGATTCAAGACGACCAAAAGAAGACGTCTCAATTCAGAATAAAAGAAAAGAAGAAAAATTGGACCCCAAAGTACATAAGCAACAAAGATGCGGACTGCTTGAGTCAAGATTGAAGTCGCAAGCTATGCCTGTCCCGTCTTGATCCGACAAGCTGAAGAAGATTAAACCAGCACCTGCAACTAACAAGCATCAAGGTCCAAATCGAGTCTGCATAAAAGTAGTCGAGACTCAAGATCAGGCTTCAGAAGACTAATATATAAGACTCTTGTAACTCATAGTTGATAGGTTTAGCTTAGTCTTTTTCATTTTGTTACTTTGGTGTAATAAGGAGCTCAACAGCAGTAACGACATCAACAACAGTGAAACCACAGTTAACCGGTAGTCCCAGCTACCAAAACTTCCAGAACTACACTAACTAAATTCCTTTATAGCCAAGGATATGTAGACAACCTTTGAAGCAGGGTTCGGTCAAACCTTTCAAAAACGCTTCACATGGAGTATGCGAATGGGTAAAGTCGTTCATGACTGCTCACTTTGTATTTACCCAAAAACTCTTCGTGTTTCCGAGCAAAGAGGGGCAGCTGTGAGCACGGGATTTTCCACCCACCATATACTCCTACAAAATTTAATAAAATAAATTAATTTTACAAATTTTGTTGAATTTTAGTGTTAATTGTGAATTGTTTTTTCATTGCATATTCATGATTCGTCTTTTAAAATTATTTAAAATTGCATAATTAGGTGCATCATTATTATCAAGGAATTAAACTTATTATTTGTAATTAATTGAATTAAATAACAAACGATTGATGATTATTTGGTGTAATGTAGTTTTAATAACTAATTGCTAAAATTAATTATTTTTTATCTAACAAATTATGGAATTAATTTTTCTAATTGATTTGGAGTATTAAATTAATTGTTTTATTCTTAATTAGTCTGTAATTAGACGAAAATAAGGTCAAATTAATTATTATATTTTTTGAATTTACTTAGAGTTAGTGTTAATTAAATTAATTAGGCTTAATTGATCCTATAGTATTAAAATCGGGCCTGGGCGACCTGGGCTAACTTGCCCAGGCCCAAAAAACAACACAACCCCTAGCCCAATTAAACCCCTAACCCTGCCAGCCCCCTCCCCCCCCCCCCCTTTCCCAAACAAACCCCCTTTTTTTTATATCAATCC
>ML289127.1:4001-16866 GCA_005239495.1 Nicotiana undulata
ATACAAGTCCATTCTCTCAGATTTTACATACTAATTTCTGAGTTCTCCTCCTTCTTTCTGCATACTTTCATCTTCAAAGAAAGCAAGTAAGTGTGATTTGCTACCGAACTTTGAGTTCGCTGAAACACTGGGGTTTGAAGTACCACTACACCAGTGTGAAATTCGTTCTATCCTGGGAGGAAATAATCCATAACCTTGGGTACTAGGAGGGGATTAAATTCCTTAAGGAAACACTGTGAATTCAGTGGGCTTAGATTAATTTTTCATTAAGTTTACATTATTGTTTATGTTATTTTATTATTTCCAGAATTGTTTTACAAATACAGAATTCTAACACTATATGCACAGTTGATGAAAGAGATATAGTTGTACCTATCATATATGCTCGAGTCTGTGTCTCATTAGGTTCATCTTTACTGAGCAAATTCAGAATTTGCCTGTACTGTACTTCTATAAATAAATAGTCTCTACTCTTGGTCTGTGAGGTTCTTGGTGTGTTCATATTAGTAGGTCCTGTAACATTGTTAGTGATACACTCAAATTTACACTTTAAAATAGTGTAAAGAGGTCGATGTCAAATATAATAACCCAACTAGGTTGGGGTCAAATCCCACAGAGAACAATATGAATGCGATTATGAATGTAAGAGAATTATCACTTATCGTGTAGTGCCAAACACTTATATTTTTTTGTTGTGAAAATATTATAACTAAATGCAAAAATATAAACTAACCAAGAAAGCAAGTAAAATGATCAATGGCAACAAGTATGAATGCATTGGGAATTACACTCAAGGAACGATCCAATGTATTTCACGATTTTACAATTATGAACGAGTTTATGTAATTTAGCCACGGATAATAATTCTTAATTAGATTTTTCCAAATACTAACAAGACTTCTTAATTGAATTATTCCTAACTCAATTAAGAGATTAAGCACACCCGAATATGGCTACAAGTAGTTCAATCCTATTCCTAGGTAGAACCTATAAAATGAGGGTTAAAGCCTCAAGTTCTTGTTAATTAATCTTTCCCAACCCCAAATTATCTTTTTCAAAATTAATTCGGAGTTAATGAGCGAGTCCTAAGGTTAACTAATCCCTTTGGAAATATTAAAGAACAAGAATAATTAAATAAACAATAACTCACTTCATAAATAACTAAAAATCATTCAATAGATAAACACAACAAGGTATTTAATCCACACTTTAAATATGAAAATAAACAAGATTCCAGTGTTGGAAAGAAATACTACATACTTAAATATCAATACAAAGCAAGGAAATGAAGAAACAAACATAAATGAGTAAGAAATCCTTAACCACAAGCTTGAAATCTTCAAAACCCAAGTGTGTGTGTGCAAACCCTAGCTTCCACAAATGTTTTCTCTCCTCTTCAAGACACAAAATATGTTCTAAACTAAGCCAAAGATACTGAAAATATCTGCTAAGTCGTGCATAAAAATGGGTTAGGGATAAAAATGTGAAATTCCAAGTCTGCCCAGTTCTGACCAGCAAATACACTATGCGTTCGCGACAGTACCTTCGTGTTCGCGAAGGTATGTAATCCTCAAGCTCCGCATTAGAACTTACCCTAACGCATTCGCGATGTTTTAATTCTTTAGTCTCCGCGTTCGTTGTTAACATGTCGCGTCCGCGATGTGTTGACTCTTCAGCATACACAGTAACTCTTCGTGTTCGCATTGAGTTCACTGCGTTCGCGATGGCTTAGCTTCCTGAAGCTTCGCGTTTGCAGTGGACCTCCGCCTTCGTGAAGGGTATTTAACTGGGCAGACCTCAATTGTCCAATTTAGCTCCTTTTTGACTTGTTTTCCTACAATTTCTTCACAATCCTCTCTAAATCACTCGACACCTGAAATATACCAATAAACATCAATAAATGTATTAGTTTCTTAACAAAATCATACAAAATTTAAGTATTAAGAGGAGTTAAGTCAGTTAGCTGTTGTGAGAGTGCCTCTTGGCTGACCATTTCTTGTCTGATATCCACCCTTTTGTTCTTGTAGTCCTAGATAACCAATCAACTTGTAATAATTCTCTTTAGTGTGTCCTCTCATGTGACAATACTCACATTGCAAAGGTTGTTTCTTCCAACGATATGGTTGACCTCTTCCAGCCTGTAATGCCAAAGGATCTACCTTGTTCATCCCAGTGTTGTTATTGATGTCTTGTTGACTTTTATCTTGTGTTATCATAGCATAGGCATGATTGAGTGTTGACTTAGTTTTCTTCATAAGAATCTGCCTCCGTGCTTGATCATAAGTGTTATTTTTCGAAAATTGCATCATCCTCTGTTGCTGAAGATGCACTATATGTTCCTTTGACTTAGGACAACCACTGTTTGGAAAAGGGAACCAAAACATCATACTCTGCCCATAGTTCATTCAATTTGGTAAATACACAACCACAATATCACCTCCTTGTGACAATTTTGAGATTTCACGATGTAATTGAAAGATTCTCACTTGATTTACTTTGTCAAATCGCTCTTTAACATCCTCCCATACAGCACAAGCGTCATATGCATAAATGGTTCCACTGGTTAATTCTTTCGAAACTGAGTTCATAATCCACGAATGAATAATTACATTTCATGTGTCCCTCTCCTCATGGAGTGCCTCTTTAAACGATGCCTTAGTATAAGTTCCTGTTACAAATCGTAGCTTTCGTTTTTCTTTCAGTGTGAGTCGCGTCGATCTACTCCACAGGCCGTAGTTTTCAAAACCGGTGAGTTGAATAGGAATCAACACCAAACCAGGTGTGTAGAAGGTTGCAAATACAAGGGATGAGTGTGATCAATCTTCTCTTCTGCCATTGAAGGTCGATCGAAGAAGCTCAGAAAGACAGAAAAATGCTGAGATTGATCAAGAGATACTTAAAAAGTCCTAGCTGTGCGAGTGATTTTTTATAATGTAAAGTTTAACTTAATTGGACCATAGTCATGTTTTGATGATATATTGGTCTTCAGTGCTTCTAAATGGTGCATAATATTAAGTCTATTTTAGGTGGCACGTAACATTGAGTTTTAATAGTGATTAAAAAGTGTTATTTGCAGAAATTCCCATCTCTTTTTATTGTCAACATTAAGCAGTCTAGCTCTATTCAGCTAAACTTATAAAAAAGAAAAGTTCGATTCTATCTAGAGAAATTGTGATGGTAAGTAAGATGCTCAAAGGTACATGATCAGCATATCGCTGATACAAGCTTCTTCCCCAGTAATCTTCTTTTCGTCCAAGCTACCAAAACTCCACATATAACATTTAAATTGCGTGAGCAATTTTCTTACAACTTTGTTAAAATTCTAGAGCCTAGTACGAAGAATAAAATATATTGCATACAACTTATAATGTTCTTCCTAGAGAAGTTCGATTGAACTGATAAGGTTTTCATGATCCTAAATAATAAAAACATAAGAGCATTTTAATTTATTATCAATAAACAAAAGATATTATAAAATAAAGTATAAGAAAATTCATACGACATCGATAGTGTTTGCATAAACTTCCACCAAATTTGTATCCTTATAATCTCCGACAATCAACTCATAATAAATGAACCCTAAAGCTTCAGGGTAAATAGACTCCACTAAATCAAATGCATCGACATAAATTGGACAATGATGACCATATTTCCTTATAAGCACAACTATTTTATTAGTTTGTGGATACTAGTCATTTATTTATAGGCTATCACAGACAAAGACCTTATGATTCTAAGTCTTTAATTGAAGAGATTATCTGAGCCCATTTCTTGTCATAGTAGCAAAAATCATCTGCCAATTTAGTTGGCAATAAAAGCCCTATTAATCTTTTAAAAAAATGCACCCTTCCTCAAAGAGCCCCAAAGAATGAGCGTTCATTATAACCAGAATGCAATACTGCTAGGGCTTAAGCAACATAACTAAAACAATTACAATAACTATACATTAACTCCAAACAAGGGTTAATCATAGATAATGTGTTACACCTTAGCATTCAATTCAAAACAATAGAGAAAAAATGTCTATGCATAAAGAATCAAATAATATGTCAATCTTTCTAGTTGTTCTTTAGCACATTGTCATGATCCGAATATCCATTGTTGAGACCGTGATGGCGCCTAACGATGCACTTGCTAGGCAAGCCAACATTAGAGGTTTACAACATTTAAACATTTAAAACTAAACAAGTGTAACGACCCGATCGGTCGTTCCGAGAGATTTTCCCCGTTTTCCCTATTTTTGCTTCATTTTGTGTGGTTCAGCTCTGTTATGTTGGGTTAGGGTGGTTGGCTCGGGTTCGGAGTGGTTGTGGAGAGAAATGAGACACTTAGTCTCTTAAATTGGCTTAATTGTTGGAAAAGTCAACCGGGAGTTGACTTGTAGGTAAACAACCTCGGAATGTGGATTTTATGGCTCGGATAGCTTCAATAGGTGATTTGGGACTTAGGGATGTGTTCAGAATGTGGTTTTGATGTCCGGAGTAGAACTAGGCTTGAATTGGCGAAATTGAGTTTTTGGCGATTTTCGGTCGGCAGTGAAAAATAGGCTATCGGGTTCGGAATGGAATTCCGGAAGTTGGAACAGGTTCGTAGTGTATTTTGGATATATGTGCAAATTTTCAGGTCAATCAGACGTGTTTTGGGTGATTTCGGCATCATTGGCAAAATTTAGAAGTTTCTAAGCTCATAGGCTTAAATCCGAGGTGAATTTGGTGTTTTGGCGTTGTTTTGAGTGTTTCGAAGGCTCGACTAAGTTTGAATAAGGTTATGAGATGTGTTGGCATGTTTGGTTGAGGTCCCGAGGGCCTCAGGTGAGTTTCGGGAAGTTATCAGACCAAGTTCGTGGTTTTGAGAGTTGCAGATTTTTCTGTTGTTCTGTTGTAGAGGTTCCTTCTTCACGTTCGCGCAATAGGGGCTGCGATCGCGATGATTGATCTGGTGAAGCGTCACGAATGCGGGAGATTAGGACGCGTTCGCGTAAGGTTAAGTGGACCAAAGCTGGGGCCATGCGTTTGGTCATCGCGAACGTGGTCAGTGGTCTGCGATCGCGTAGGAGTGAGGGGCAGAGCATCACGTTCGCGGAGAGAGAGTCGCGTTCGCGTAGTGTTATTTCAGGAGCTAGCAAAGTTGTTCTTCACGATCGCGAGGGTCCTTTCACGATCGCGATTAAGGAAAAAATACCTAGGCAAGGAGGTTTAAATAGAGGTCTTCGCGATTTTTAGCCCATTTCTACCATTTTTAACAGCTTTGAAGCTTTTTGAGAGGGATTGAAGAGGGATTCAAAGGTAAACACTTTGAGGTAATATTTTTGAACTCAATACTTGATTCTATGTTGATTTCTAAGTAATTAGATCTGAAATTAGTGGGATTTAAACCAAAAAATTGGAGAATTAGGGCATATGATTTGGAGACTTTTCAGTGAGGATTTGAGGGGCCATTTGAGGTCCAATTTTTATGTTATTGGTATGTATAGACTCGTAGAAGGATAAGGATTCTAGTTTTGTAAATTTTATCAAATTCCGAGACGTGGTCCTGAGGGTCGAGTTTGGCCAATATCGGGAATTGTGCTTAGTTTTGATAATTTTTGAATGGGTTTCATCTCCCTAGCCTATATTGATAAAATTAATTTGGTTTTGGTTTGATTCAGATCAATTGAGAGACGATTCGTGTGATGACCCAAGGGGTCAAAAACTAAGAACTTTTATGGTAAAAATTGAGGGTTTGGGTAGAATTAGGGAATTTTGTAAAAATCGAATCTTTACCTTGAATTGAGGTCGGATTTCGAAACTAATTATATATTTGGCTTCGTGGGTGAATGGATAAACATAATTTGAACCGAACCCCGAGTTTAGACCAAGCGGGCCCGGGTTCCGGTTTTCACTTCTTTTTTTAGTAAACTTAGAAAAAATTATAATTTTTAATAAAGGTAGTTCCTTTATCCTTAATTAATGATATTGAGTTTATTATGATTAGATTCGAGCAAGTTAGAACAAGATTCTAGAGGAAAAGCAGTAATTGAGCAGTGAGTGGCCTACGAAATTGAGGCAAGTGTTTGGTTTAACCTTGACTTGAGTGAATAGGAATCCCCACTTATTTGCTATGTGAATTGCATGCGTGTGGTGTATAGGTGAGGTGACGAGTATCTATGCACCACCAAGTGGTCTGTTAAACATGATCATTTTTCCCGTTTCCAATTTAATTGATTCCTGTCTTAATTGTTCTATGTTTATTATTATTTCTACGACTACTTGGCCTTATTCCTTTGTTGATGAATACTGTTGTGGTTAATTTGGAAGAGTATTGGGTGTTATAAACTTTGTGAAATCGTTCTTTACTCGCTACAAGTATTTCGCTCTAGCTCTTTATTTGGTCCCCTTGTGATATAGAAAGGTTGAGAAGTTTGGCATTTGTTTTACGAGATGTAAAAATATATATGTTCCTGTTGATTTCATTTTTCCGTGATAAAATTGATGAGTTTATGAGAAGTATAATTTTCTGTTTATTATTGCTGAGATAAAAGTGTTGTGAAAGGCTTGGCCTGAAATGTGAAAGTTGCGATACATGAATCAATTGATAGTGATAAGGGTGGATAATTGATAGTGATAAAGGTGGATAATTGATAGTGATAATGGTGGACAGGAGAAATAAATGATAGCGATAAGGGTGGACAGATGGGATCGGGTTGCACGCTGCAACAAGACAGTGAAAAGGGAGGATGAATGTGTTTTACTGATTTTAATTATACAGATTTGGAAATTTATTGTTTTACTTTACGTTTTTTCTCATATTCTGCACATACGGTTATTTTAAAGTAAAGTATGAAAATTCGGAAACTTGTGTGAGATTTTGGTGATAGCTGAGGCCTGGAATAGGAGACTAAGTGATTTTATTTATTGTTTCAGTTATATTTTCTTTTCGTGTAGAATTATTTTATTACGTTATTGTATATATTATTGTCACAGGTTATATATTGTTAATGCCCCGCCGTAGCCTCGTCACTACTTCGTCGAGGTTAGGCTAGGCTCTTACTCAGTACATGGGGTCGGTTGTACTGATACTACACTCTGCACTCTTTTGTGCAGATCGAGGTACCATTCAGCAATAGAGAATTTTAGAGCAGCCATCCATTTATTCGGATACACGAGGTATATCTGCCAGCGTTCGCAGATTCCTGGAGTCTTCTCCTATTTTTATGAACATTGTTTTATTATATTTAGAACAATTACACTTTTTCTTTCAGCCCAGTATTTGTAGTATTCCTTAGTAGTTCGTGAATTGTGACACCAGACCCTGAGATAGTTTTAGAGTTATTTATATAATTAGTTCGTGATTCAGTTTATTTTATTTTTATTATTTTATCTTTGGAATTATTCATCGAAAATCATTAAATTCAGTTTATTTTATTATGTCTAAATGAATAATCAATGCAAAGTAGTTAATCGAACTCTAACATTGGCTTGCCTAGCGAGTGTGATGTTAGGTGCCATCACGATCCCTAAGGTTTGGATTTGGGTCGTGACAAGTTGGTATAAGAGCACTATGTTTTTTAGGTCTCATAATTCACGAACAAGCTTAATAGAGTCTGAAGGATCGGTACGGAGACGTCTGTACTTATCTCTCAGAGGCTATGAAGTTAGGAACAATTTCACTTCTATTCTACTCCATTGTGCGAATCTATTCTACCATCGATGATTGAACTTGTCTATTCTTGTCCTCTCACAAATTCCGACAACACACGAAGCGTCTACAACCGGACAAGAGGTAGAGCCCCAATGACAGATAATTACGGGAAGAAACAGAAGCAGAGACCAGTCTAAAGCTCGAGCATCATCACCTATTGTACAATATCAAATGGCTCTAGACGCGGAGGTAGCTCAATCGGTACATGTTGGACTAGTCCAGATTCCATAAGGATTCATGGCTACTCCAGTATTGCATAACAAGGGAATAGTTGAAAGCAATGGGGTTGATTTTGCTGTGTTTCAGATGACGGATTCCACAAAGAGGTGGTGGGAAGATTATGTAATTACTAGACCAGTTGTGGCTCTGACTGAAGATGTGGACGTAATAAGAGATCACCCAGTGAATCATGTAGGGATGCAACAGACCTTGGCATCTGGTTGATTTATATGAGTTGTGGAGTTTAACATTGTGTATTCTCAGACGTTGTGACCTATGACTTCGTGCCAAGTATGGAAGTCCACCGTCAAGGAATAGATTGCGGGGTCATGTGTTATATCGGGTTTGGCTTGGAATGTATAAGGCCTGAGATTTTGCAAGAGACAAAGTTGGGACTTGCGGTATGTCTGCCTCCTTAATAACC
This sequence comes from Nicotiana undulata, assembly GCA_005239495.1. Taxonomy (NCBI): domain Eukaryota; kingdom Viridiplantae; phylum Streptophyta; class Magnoliopsida; order Solanales; family Solanaceae; genus Nicotiana; species Nicotiana undulata. Next base: position 12,325 of record ML289127.1, read on the forward strand.
CTATACCTCAGTACCAAAGGAGTTATATAGCCAACTTTAAATCTACAGAGGGTCTACTCAGCGTGGAAGTCATGGTTGCGGATTTTGGGGTGCTCCAGAGGGAGTATAGTGGTTAACAAGCTTCCAGATTATACAGTTCGTGCCAAGATTTATCGGTATAGAGCTCTACTTTTGTGATTATTGTGTGTCAATAGAGATGAGAGTTACCCCAAAAGAATAATGAAAAGTATATGAATAAAGGGGGTAGCTTAGCAATGTTGAGTCAGCATAGTAAAAAGAAGAAATGGGCCGTCGGTATTTGTAGCAAGCCTATGAAGAGGACGACCAGCCAATGCAACACCAACTACTTGAATCAGTTCCCATAAATGTTATTGAAAGAGTTTGTTTCTCGGACTCTCCATAATGCGTGGCGCATAAGGTTTGAACGGTTGAGTCAGGTCACCATGACGGTGTCGGGAGCCATCAAGTTTGATAAGTTAGCCCGTCATACTCCTACTTCAGTTCATATAGCTAGAGGGCGAGTCCCCATACTCATTAAAGGACTCGATTATGATTGTAAAAATTCTGTACGACTCAGGGCAAGTTGATACTTCATTTCGGCTAGTGGTAGAAATTGCCTAGATGTTAGAATGTGTCCGGGATGAGGAAAAGAGGAAGCTAAGGAGACTAAGAGGTCTCGAGGTTCTAAAAGATTATGTGGATTTTGCTTTGCAACAACAAATGATTTTGGCAAGGGCTCGGGCAACCGACCAGCCCAGTTCGTATATCTGATTACTCGGGGTGCTTTAATGAGTTCTTTTAATGCATCACCGCTACGAGATTCCTATAACGGTTATTCCAAGTTATTTGGTATAAAATCGGTATGAGCAGGCGAATCATTTCATCATAGCACTCAGGTTACGTGCCCCATTGCAGTTACAACTCAACTTACATGACTAGTTAGGGAAAAAGGGGTCGGAATATCGAAGGTGGAGGTCAGATTCCTAGAGGTGGAGACCCATCCTGTTGATATATTTTCTATGGTATGGCTGGGGTCGTTATATCAAATGGTTTCATTACAAGAACAATCTCTAGTTATTATAAAATGATAATTTTCTTAACTTGATTCGGTTATGAGTATCTAGAAAAGTCCTCCTAATATGCTCCACCCTCGGGTGAGCTTCGTAACTGAAAAACCTACTTATGTGAATACTTGTATTGAGAAACTCTATGGAGAAAACTGTGTCTATCATTACGTGTTATAATTTTGTTTAACGGGAAAATGTTTAAAGGAAGGAAATATAATGATTTGATTGGCACGATATGCGTATTGCTTGCGATTCAGAATTGAGGACGAGATCCTCGCATTTTAATATGATTTGATATGTTTAAATAGGGCTACGAGCCGCGGTGGAAGTTATGTAAGGACGAGATCCTTATGATGTAAAAATTCTTGTGTTTAAATTCTCCGTTGTGAAATTAAAATTCGTACTAGAGTACTAATAGGGAGTCATGCCTGTTAGGGTTATTCAAAAATTTCTGTATAATAATAATAATAATAGTAATAAGTGAATAAATTAATTAATTAATTATCTGTGCATAATTTTCCAAATCCGTGCTATAGTTATTGAGCTTTAAACTTCAAGGTTGGTGCCCACCCATGTGACGTTAAATGAGACACGTTAATTCGGGTATATAATTACGAGGTATTCAAGCACCGTATCTTGTTATTAGTATTTTGAAGGTTTGAAAGGAGATTATTGTTAATGTGAAGTTATTTGATAATTCTGTAATTGGCTATGAACAACTATTAAGAAAATAGAGGCAGTCAAGAACTGGCCTAGACCCACTACAGCCACGGAAATTAGAATTTTCTTGGGTTTGGCGGGTTACTACCGTCATTTTGTGGAGGGATTTTCATCTATATCGGCCCCTATGACTAAATTGACTCAGAAAGGTGCCCCATTTAAATGGTCAGATGAGTGCGAGATGAGCTTTCAGAAGCTAAAGACAGCCTTGACTTCTGCACCGATGTTGGTGTTACCATCAGGCTAGGGTTCTTTCACGGTGTATTGTGACGCTTCCCAAGTTGGACATGGAGCAGTATTGATGCAGGATGGCAGGGTGATTGCATATGCGTCTCAGCAGCTGAAAGTCCATGAGAAGAATTACCCTATTCATGACATAGGGTTGGCAGCCACTGTTCATGCATTGAAAATTTGGAGGCAATATCTTTATGGCGTGCCGTGTGAGGTTTTCACTGACCATCGCAGTCTGCAGTACTTATTCAAGCAGAAAGATCTAAATTTGAGGCAGCGGAGATGGTTAGAGTTACTGAAGGATTATGATGTCACCATATTATATCATCCAGGGAAGGCCAACGTGGTGGCCGATGCATTGAGTAGGACGCCGGTGAGTATGGGCAGCCTTGCGTATATTCCAGTTGGTGAGAGACCATTAGCTTCAGACATTCAGACGTTGTCTAATCAGTTCGTGAGGTTGAATATTTCGCCCAACAGTGTTCTATCTTATACAGTCGCTCGGTCTTCTCTAATTGAGCGTATCCGGGAGCGGCAGGATGACGACCCGCATTTGATGGTCCTTAGGGACAAAGTTCGGCACGGTGGTTCCAAGCAGGTTACAGTTGGAGATGATGGTGTTTTGAGGATGTAGGGTCGGTTATGTGTGCCTAATGATGATGGCCTTCGTGAGTTGATCCTTGAGGAGGCTCACAGTTCTAAGTATTCTATTCACCCAGGTGCAACCAAAATGTACCAAGACTTGAGGCAGCATTATTGGTGGAGAAGGATGAAAAAGGACATTGTTGCGTATGTGGCTTGTATCTTAAATTAGAGGTGTCTAACGGGTGGGCCGGGCCGGGCTGGGTTGGTTTTTTTTTAACCGGACGGGTAGGGGTACCGGGTCGGTTACGGGTTACTCTTAACGGGTTTAACGGGTTCGGGTTAATCCGGGTAAAAACTAAACCGTATGGGTTAGGGATTTAACGGGTCGGGCCGGTTTACAGTAAATTTTACCTTTTTTTTTTTGTATTTGTTATAACTATCGTAAAAATATAAACAAAAAAACAAGCTTATAAAAATAGTGTTTGAATAAAGAATGCAAAGACCTTAAAATTCTTATATTTGAATATATCATTAGATAATTAGGTACCGTCTAATAATATTAAAATAACAAACTAAAACTTGCAAATTAAACTATTAATGTTTACATTTAATACTTCAAATTAAAGTTCAAACTTGCACTTATACGTCTAATAATATTAAAATAACAAACTAAAACATTAAACATAAATGCATAATACGTCTAATAATATTAAAATAACACAAATTGTCTCAAATTAATTAATCAAACAAATTTCTGGTGGACGCTCAAGACAACTCTTCATATGCCTCCTTAAACAGCCTGTGCCCGTGCACTTTGGACGAAGATTTAAGATTATACCACAATTTCTGCACTTTACTTTGTAAACTTCTTCATTTTTTTCTACCACATCAAAGTGTTCCCAAACATATGAGCGCACTCTAGAATCACGGGGCATGATTTAACTTGAATGAGAGAAATTGAAATTGATAAATGAGAGATGAGTGAAGAAATGAAGAAGAGGGGGGTGTATTTATAGTTTTAGAAAAGGTTAAATTTGTAAATTGAAAAAGTGTTAATTTAAAAAAAAAATGGCCCACAACAGGCCATTTGTGCAAATCTGTCGTTGGGCAACGGCGCCCTGCCAAGGTGACCGTTGCCAACGGATATGTGGGGCCCAACCATTTAAAAAACAACAAAAAAACAACAAAAAAATTACCGTTGAACCGGGCCGGCCCGGGCCGGTTAACCCGGTAAGGTGTACTGTTCATTTGACCGGGTTTGACCGGTCTGGTTAACCGGTGCCCTAATCTTTTACGGACCAACCCCCTCTACCCCGCCTACCCAGACCTACCCGGTCCCCTACATACCGGGCGGGTCCAGTTCCGGGTTTAACCGGTCTGGGCAGGTCCGGTTCCAGGTTTAACCGGTCTGGGCCGGTCCAGTTCCGGATCAACCCGGCCCGTTAGACATCTCTAACTTAAATTGCCAGCAGGTAAAGTATGAGCATCAGAGACCTGGTGGTTTGCTACAGCAGATAGAGATTCCTGAGGGGAAGTGGGAGCGTATCACCATGGACTTCGTTGTTGGACTCCCACAGACTCAAGGGAAATTTGACGCAGTTTGAGTTATTGTGGATAGGCTGACTAAATCAGCACATTTCATTCATGTGTCAAGTACTTATACTGCGGAGCGGTTGGCTGAGGTTATATATCCGGGAGATTGTTCGCCTTCATGGTGTGCCTGTGTGTCACGATCCCAAATCCTAACAGGCCGTGATGGCGCCTATCGTGGAACTAGGCTAGCCAACCATCACATTGCTACGCTTTTGTTCAATTAAAATAGTTCACCATTAAATAATAAGCAAGCAACCACATCATAATTTATAGAAATAAGTCGTAACGTCCCAATAATAGTCTAACAACCTCCCAAGAACTGGAGTCAATAGTCATGAGCATCTAA
>ML289128.1:4265-44751 GCA_005239495.1 Nicotiana undulata
CACTTACCATCACCAGATTCTTTTGTGACAATGAAGAAGAGCCTGAGCCCAGGGCAGTGTACAAAAGCGAGATGAAGCCTGAACACAAGTTGTTCTTTGATTTTGTGATTAAATATTTGCTGCCAAGACAAGAGCGCATGCACATTGCCAACTATATGGATCTAACGCTCATGGAATTCTTATATAGAGGCAAGCAGATCAATTGGCCATCTTTGATCATCCAGCTTTCGGACAGGGTGGTAAATGGCACCAAGGCCCATGCGATTCCTTATGGATTTATACTTACTACGGTTCTGGGTCATTTTGGAGTTCCCACAAAGAAGGCTGAAATGGCTACTGCTAAGGATTTCTTTGGGAAGGACACTTTGTTGTCATATGATTACACTGTCAGTGCCCCGGCAAATGACCTTGGTTCATCTCGAAAGCAACCGGTCAACAGCAAGGTCCGTACTCTGGTGAAAGAAAGTGAGCAAAAGGATATGGAGATCCTTCGCTTGAAGACTCGCCTAGTTGAGGTAGAAGGTGAGCGTGATGCTCTCAAAGCTGAATTAGCCAAGGAGAAGGAGAAAAATGAGGGTGTCTTACACCAAATGTTGTCTCTTCTCCAAACCAAGAGTCCTGCCTCGTCTGCACCACCCCAAACTTAGGAATTTCCAGAACTACCCCCGCATATCCTTTCAAGTGCCCAGTTCGGGACTGTGTTTAGTTGTTTGTTTCAGTTTTTTTAATTCTGTCGTACTCATTTTTTGATTGTCTTTGTTTTAATTTGTTTTGGTGTTGATCAACCATGTTAATTAAATGAAAGCTTGGTGTTTTGACAAATGTCCATTTATGATTTAGCTTACATTTTTGGTTTCATGTGTTGATTAATCATGTATGCACCTACAATTGCCTAAATTGGCCATGAGTAAGAATTAATTACTGGTAAGTATCATTTTGTAACTTTTCGATGATGCCAAAAGGGGGAAGATGTGCTCCAGTTATTTTTTCATTTTTTGAAAAACAATTGAAGTGATATTTATAACCTAATGAACTTGGTTTTTGATGATTAATGCTCACAAAAATACAAAGTGTTGGATGTGTATACAGGACAAATGCACAGAGTTTGTCATCATCAATAAGGGGGAATTTGTTGGCCCATATCACTGAATGGGTTTTGAAGATTAACAACATGTGTCCAGTTGAACCAGGTCCATCATAGCACATACTTCTATATGAAGCGGTTGGATCGCAAATCGTACAAATCTAGGAGATATTAGAGTTTGCAAATATCAAAGAACTAAGAGAATGTCTCCTAATACGAAAAGGTTGCAAATTGGTACAGAAGACAGATGTTGATTTCAGCTAGTACATGAATAGAGGAAGGAAGTTGAGTTACAATCAAACTTGTCTACCAAGGAAGAGTTGGATCAGAATTGTATCATGGACTCAACCAACGACCTCTATAAATAATCAAAGTATTAATGTTGAAAGAGGTGACGCACAAGTGCAAAAGTGAATCAAGTTCTGAAGCAAAAATTTCAGAGGTTTTGCAAGCAGAGTATTTGTGCGATACAAAGGCTACAGTTCAACTAGAAGGAAAAGTTTCATTGTCTGTATATCGAGTCTAGTTGATTGTAGTAGGAGTTTAAATATTGTATCTTATCAGCTTTATTAGAAGCAAATTGTAATAGGTACAAATTGATNTAGTAGGTCGTGGTTTTCTCACCTTTTGAGCCAAGTGTTTCCACGTAAAAATCCATGTGTCTTTACTATTACTGCTTAATTATTCCGCAAACAGTAGTAAGTAGTAGACTAAGAAGAACCAGGTTCTTCTTATTAGACAGCACTCGAAAATTGGGTACTGCACAATTAACTTGTAATATTGTGTAGTATTGAAGTCTAAAACATCACTATAACCCTAAACATCTGGCCGAATCAAGCAAGAAGGCCGCCAACCAACCTCCTCTTATTGAGACAGGTCCAGATGACCTTTGGAGGAAAGTACAGGCTAAGGAGTATTCATTCATCGACCAGCTGAACAAGACACCAGTGCAGATATCCATTCTCTCTTTGCTATAGAATTCTGAGACGCACAAAAGCGCTTTGTTGAAAGTGTTGAGTGAAGCGTACGTACCAAACAACATCACTAGTGGGGAAATGGCCAATATGTTAGGCCAGGTACTAGAAAGTCACAAGATCACTTTTCATGAGGACGAGTTACCACCTGAAGGATTGGGGCACAACAAAGCACTGCACATCACCGTGCAATGCGTAGATCATTTCATCACAAGAATCTTGATCGATGGAGGATCCAGTCTTAACATTTGCCCGTTGATAACACTCAAGAAATTGGGTAAAGGGCTGCATGAGATAAGGGATGGAGCAATCAACGTCAAAGCCTTCGACGGTTCTGAGAGGTCCACCATTAGGGAGATCAGTCTATGCCTAAAGATGGGACCGACATGGTTCGAGGTGGATTTCTAGGTGGTAGATGTGCCAGCATCCTACAACCTATTATTGGGACGACCCTGGATCCATGCTGCTGGGGCCGTAGCATCAACACTACATCAGGTAGTAAAGTTCGAGTGGAACCACTAAGAGGTGATAATTCATGGTGACGGTAGGAACCCTATTTATAGTCGCCAGACTATCCCAGTGATTGACGGAAGAAGGAAGCTAGACGGAGGAACTTACCACCACATTGAACAGGTCAATGCTATCGACAAGGACAATTGGTGTGATAGCAAAATCGAGAGCATCCTGAACTGGAGAGGATACGAGCCAGGAAAAGGGCTCGGTAAGAACCTCCAAGGGATCACGAAGCCCACAAAGCTCAAGAAATATGGTACTACTTTTGGTCTGGGGTATGAGTACACTTGGAAAGAATTCAATGACTGGTCGCCACCTTGGCGCAGTACTTATTACCCTTTGGAGCAACCGATACCGCACCTGAAACAGACATTCCAACAGGCCGACGTTATTTATGGGTCAGAAAAAAAAGAAGCACTTGCAGCGATGAGGAGTTTGTTCCTGGAGGACGATGATATGGATTGATGTGTCATTCTCGAGGAGGAGGGGGAGAAAGGCCCTTCCACACAGGCTGTAAGCAGAGGGACATTCCTCAAGAACTAGTCTATCAGGACAACCAAAGCCCGACGAGCCTCGGGGTAGCAAGGCTAAAACAAGCATTACTTACTGTTTTATTTACTAAATGATTTTCCCTTTCTGCATTTTTTCAATTCCTGCAATACGATCTTCGATGTTCATAACAGTTATTCAATTTATCAAAGCATTTTTTAATTTCTCTTATGAATCTGATATTTATTGCTAATGTTTTCTCTCATTACTTTATCTATACAACATTACTATTACTTGTCTTGATGAATCGATGACTGTGACATGCATTGAGACAAAGCAGCAAACGGACAGCGATTTAGATGAAGATGAATACCAGACAAGATTGTTAAAGAAGTTGAAAACTTTGAGAACAGACCTAAGTCCAACCTGGATGAGACCGAGGTTATTAACCTGGGAAATTCAGAAAACGTCAAGGAAACACGTATCAGCATTCATTTGTCACCGCCAGAAAAGAGGAAATACACAAAGTTTTTGAAGGAGTATGAGGAAATATTCTCCTGGTCGTATGATGACATGACTGGTCTAAGTACGTCTATTGTGGCTCACAAACTGCCAACCAATCCAATGTGTCCACCCGTGAAGCAAAATCTCAGAAAGTTTAAGCCCAACATGAGTTTGAAAATCAAGGAAGAAGTTACCAAGCAGATCAACGCCAAAGTTTTCAGGGTAGTTGAGTACCCAACATGGTTAGCCAACATTGTGCTAGTACCAAAGAAGGATGGGAAGGTTAGAGTCTGTGTTGACTACCGGGATTTCAACCGGTCCAGTCCGAAAGACGACTTCCCTTTGCCAAATATACACATCCTGATTGACAATTGTGCCAAGCATGAACTAAAATCATTCGTGGATTGCTTCGCTGGTTATCATCAAATTTGGATGGACGAGGAAGATGCTGAGAAAATGGATTTCATTACGCCGTGGGGAGTATACTGTTACAAATTGATGCCATTCGGCCTGAAGAATGCAGGGGCCACCTACATGAGGGCCATGACCACTATCTTCCACGACATGATTCACAAGGAGATCGAGGTATATGTGGATGATGTTATTATCAAGTCCAAGAAAGCCACTGACCACATAGAAGATTTAAGGAAGTTCTTCAATAGGTTGCGAAAATACAATCTGAAGCTGAACCCAGCGAAGTGTCCATTCGGGGTTCCTGCTGGGAAGTTGTTGGGGTTTATTGTGAGCCGCTGGGGAATAGAATTGGATCCGTCAAAAGTCAAAGCCATTCAAGAGCTACCGCCGCCCAGGAACAAGAAAGATGTGATGAGTTTCTTAGGGAGACTTAATTATATCAGCCAATTTATAGCACAATCCACAGTTATATGTGAGTTGATCTTCAAAATGCTGAAGAAGGACGCCGCGACCAAGTGGACCGATGATTGCCAAAAGGCCTTCGACAGAATCAAGGAATATTTGTCAACACCTCCAGTCCTGGTATCGCCTGAGCCGGGTAGGCCTCTATTACTTTACCTTGCAGTGTTATATGGAGCTTTCGGCTGTGTTCTGGGGAAACATGATGAAACGGGGAGAAAAGAGCAAGCTATTTGCTATCTCAGCATGAAGTTCACTCCGTATGAGGCCCGGTATTCTCTATTGGAACGCACCTGTTGCGCTCTAACTTGGGTCGCTCAGAAGTTGAGGCACTACTTCTGTGCCTACACAACATATCTCATATTAAGGATGGAGCCATTAAAGTACATCTTTCAGAATCCCATGCCCACTGGCAAGCTAGCCAAATGGCAAATCCTGCTGAGTGAGTTCGACATTATCTACGTGACTCAAAAGGCAGTCAAGGGACAGACATTGGCAGACCATCTTGTTAAGAATCCTGTGGACGGAGAATACGAACCCCTGAACACGTATTTTCCTGATGAAGAGGTATCATTTGTAGGAGAAGACATTGCAGAATCCTACGACGGTTGGAGGATGTTCTTTGATGGAGCAGCAAACTTCAAGGGAGTCGGTATTGGAGCAGTCCTAATATCAAAGACCGGTCAGCATTATTCGGTATCGGCCAAGCTCAGGTTCCCCTGCACCAACAATATGGCAGACATGGCCATTGACATGAACGTCCAAAAGTTGTAAGTGATCGGTGATTCAGACGTATTAGTACATCAGGTACAAGGAGAATGGGCAACCAAGAATTCCAAAATACTACCATATTTGCATAACGTACAGGAATTAAGAAAGAGGTTCACAAAGATAGAGTTCTGGCATGTACCTAGAATCCAGAACGAGTTCGCCACAGCTTTGGTTACTTTGTCCTCAATGATCCAGCATCCGGACAAAAATTTCATTGACCCTATTCCGATAAAGATTCACAATCATCCGGCTTACTGTGCACATGTTGAAGAAGAAGCAGACGGAAATCCTTGGTTTCATGATATCAAGGAGTATTTGGCAAAACGAGATTGCCCATAGCTTGTAAATTCCACTCAGAAACACACACTTCGGAAATTTTCTAAAACTTCTTTCACAGTGGAGGAATCCTGTATAGGAGGACTCCCGATTTGGTGTTGTTAAGGTGCGTCGGCACAAAAGAAGCATCAAAACTAGTGGAAGAAATTCATGCTAGGACCTACCGTCCACATATGAACGATTTTGTTCTGGAAAAGAAGATACTCCGAGCTGGTTACTTTTGGATGACTATGGAAACGGACTGCATCCAGTCCGAAAATGCCACCGCTGTCAGATACATGGAGATATGATAAAGGTACCTCCAGGTGAGCTCAATGCAACAAGTTCACCATGGTCGTTCGCTGCTTGGGGCATGGATGTTATTGGACCAATCGAGCATGCTGCCTCTAACGGACACAGGTTCATTTTGGTGGCCATAGATTACTTTACTAAATGGGTCAAGACAGCCTCCCACAAAGCAGTTACTAAGAAAGTTGTGGCCGACTTTGTCCGCGACCGCATTGTTTATCGATTTGGAGTTCCAGAGTCAATCATCACCGACAATGGTTCTAATCTCAATAGTGACTTGATGAAAGATATGTGTGAAACTTTCAAGATCAAACACAAGAACTCCACAGCATACAGACCTCAGATGAATGGAGCCGTAGAGGCCGCTAACAAAAACATCAAGAAGATACCAAGGAAGATGATAGAAAGGCACAAGCAGTGGCATGAAAAGTTATCATTCGCCTTATTGGGATATCGCACCACGGTTCGCACATAAATCGGGGCAACTCCCTACATGCTGGTTTACGGTACATAGGTTGTTATTCCTGCCGAAGTTGAGATCCCATCCTAAAGGATCATACAAGAAGCCGAGCTTAGCGATGCAGAATGGGTAAGAAGCCGTTATGAGAAACTAGCCCTCATAGACGAAAAGAGAATGAATGCAGTCTGTCATGGTCAATTATATCAGAACAGAATGACCAGAGCCTTCAACAAGAAAGTCATGCTGAGACGATTCACACCAGGGCAGCTGGTGTTAAAGAAAATCTTTCCACATGAAGATGAAGTCAAGGGGAAATTCTCTCCGAACTGGCAGGGCCCGTACATGGTTCACAGAGTGTTGACAGGAGGAGCACTTATACTTGCAAAAATGGATAGAGAAGTCTGGCCAAAACCGATCAATTCAGATGCAGCCAAGCGTTACTATGTGTAATCTTTATGCTTTCTCAAATATGTAAATTGAACTACGCTTGACCTGATTCCATTTAAGAGGGGATACGTAGGCATCCCTATGGGTTCGGTCATAATTAAATAAAAACTTCATTTCTGAAGAAAGTTCAGCTGATCGCTGCACGAGCAACAGTAATAAGTATTCACCCATCAAACTGGGGTAGAATTTTGAGGAAGACTCTCGAAATTCTACAGCAGGAAAGGTTGCAATGTCTCGAGCCGTGTCACGATCGTCGGTTCATCTAAAAACTATTTTAGATTATATGTTTATGTTATACTTTTACAAAATCATGCATACTTATTCTTGAAACAACTTGTTTAGTGAACGCTACCCTAATGACAGACGGTATCATCAGATCAAGCCGAACAAGTCAAGCTAATACCAGCGGGGATACGAACTAACCTTCCCCTTTACGGAACTCATGATTTTTCTTTGGATGCAGGTACAAAGACTGCAAAAGCCCAAAACATACTACCCGCCCAAAGGATAAATATCGTTCAAAGACACGCCTCTCAAACCCGTCACACACGCCGACATTTATTATCAGCACAAACGATGCTTCAATATCACAATGCCCACAACGGTCACAACACCGCAATTTATCACCAGCTAAGAATTTCTATTATCATTTATTTAATCTTGCATAAGGCTACCATTCTGCCTTCCGAGGTTAAGCTCTACCTCCAACTGTATTTGCATAAGGCTACCATTCTGCCTTCCAACTTGCATAAGGCTACCTATCTGCCTTCCGAGACTAAACGTTGTCTCCATCTGCATTCGCATCTTGCATAAGGCTACCTTTATGCCTTCCGAGGTTAAGCTCTACCTCCATCTGCATTGCATAAGGCTACTATTCTACCTTTCGAGACTCAACGCTGTCTTCATTTGCATTTGCATCTTGCATAAGGCTACTATTCTGCCTTCCGAGACTAAGTGTTGTCTCCATCTGCACTCGCATCTCTGCATAAGGCTGCCATTCTGGCTTCCAAGGTTAAGCTCTACCTCCATCTGCATTGCATAAGGCTACTATTCTGCCTTTCGATATTCAACGTTGTCTCCATCTACATTCGCATCTTGCATAAGTCTACTATTCTGTCTTCCGAGACTAAGCGCTGTCTCCATCTGCACTCGCATCTCTGCATAAGGCTGTCATTCTGCCTTCCGAGGTTAAGCTCTACCTCCATCTACATTGCATAAGGCTACTATTCTGCCTTCTGAGGCTAAACACTGCCTCCAATTTACTTTTCAAAAGTAACCACTGCCTCGAGCACTATTTACTTTGCCTCCCTTTTGGGCTAAGCTCTGCCCCTTTAATTCGCAAGACTAAGCTCTGTCTTGTTAGCATCACACTATTGCATCTTCATGGGCTGAAATATCGCCAACCTATCCAAAGGCTTCATCGTTCGGAGGCACCATCTGCATGGCCCGAGGATCTCTTTTTCTCATTTTGCATATCATTATTCAAAGGCATCATGGTTCAGAGGCACCATCCTTGTAACGACCCAGCCGGTCGTTTTGCGTATCAGGGTCCCGTTTCCTTAAATTAAACCTTCTTACGAGATCGGGTGGTCCGGGATTTGGGAATGATTTGGATGGTTTAGGAACACTTGGTTCCTTAAGGCTGGCATATTTGGCCAAGTTTGACTTCGGTCAACATTTTGAGACAACGACCTCGGAATCGAGTTTTGATAGCTCCAGTAGCTCCGAATTTCGGACTTGGGCGTATGTTCGGCTCGGGTTTCTGATGACCGGGGAGCGTTTCGGCGCCCGAAATGGAAATCAGGATTTCCTTAAGTTTAGAATTTGGCCTGGAACGGGACTTCATGCTATCGGGGTCAAAATGGAATTACGGGACCGACAATAGTTCTGAATGGTCATTTATAACTTGTCTGCAACATTTGGGTCGTGACAACGTGGTATCAGAGCCTTAGGTTCACGTAGTCTCATGAGTCACGGGCAAACCCAGTAGAGTCTTTTGGATCGGTACGGAGACGTCCGTACTTATCTTTAGGAGGTTATAGGGCGTTAAGAAACTCCTTTTGTTCATATCCTATCGTGCAATCGGTGATGTACTCAAACCTGTTTTTCTACTCTCTCACAGATGGTGAGGACGCGTGCTTCACATGTTCCTAATCCAAGGGAGGCTGCTACCCCCGCCGCTCGAGGCCGCGGTAGGGGCAGGGGTAGGGATCCTGTTCGTAGTAGGAGGCGAGGGTGTCCCAGAGCTGTACCGGTTGCACTGATTAGGGATCTTTAAGTTGAGGAGAAGGATGAGCTGCCTCCAGTAGTTCCACCACCAGCTGAGTTTATGACGGCGCCGGGCTTCTAGGAGGTCATGGGCCGTATGCTGAGGTTCATGGACATTATGTCCCAAGCAGGGTACTTCCATCAGATCCTGCTACTTCCCAGGCAGGAGGGGGAGTTCAGACCCCTACCGCTCAGGCTACAAGACCAGCAGCAGCAGTACATCGTACTCCAAATATTCCACTAGTGATCGCGGTTCAACCTAGGGTGGCAGCACCGGGGCCCAGGCCAGTTGCAGAGATAGACCAGCAGAAGCTGCTGGGTAGATGGACCCAGCTTCACCCTCTGACCTTCGGGGTGAGCGGGGAGAGGATGCACAGGATTTTATCGAGAGGTGCAGGGAAAGACTGCACAACATGAGGATATTAGAGTCACATGGGGTAGACTTCACGACATTTCAGCTTGAGGGCAGAGCTCGCCGCTGGTGGCAGTCTTATGTACTCAGTAGACCAGCAGGGTCTTCACCGGTTACTTGGGAGCAGTTTATTCAATTTTTTTTTACAGATACATTCCACCATCTGAGAGGGAGGAGCTTCGGGGTCAGTTTGAGAGGTTAGAGCAGGGCAGATGTCTGTGTCATATTATGAGGCCAGGTTCTCAGAGTTGTACCGCCATGCTCTCATGATATTGCCCATAGATGCTGAGAGGGTTCGACGGTTTGTGGCAGGCTTACATCCGGGTATCAGGACTTCCATGGCCAGAGAGGTGGAGATGGGTACCCCATATCAGCTTGTAATTGAGATAGCTCGACGTATAGAGGTTACCGTGCGAGGAGTACAGATCAGGGTCAGCAAGACAAGAGGCCCAGGTTCACAGGTGACTTCAGAGGGGCTCCAGCTGGGGCCAGGGGTCAGTACGGAGGTGTCCAGTTCAGCAGGCCTTCCTATTCAGCACCTCCAGTACCTCCTAGGGTTGTTCCAGTCAGGCCCCAGTTTAGCGCCATGCCAGAGCGCTCCTATCATCCTCCAGCCATCTAGAGTGCACCCAGCAGTTATTCTAGCCATCACAGATCCTCCAGTTCTTATCCCAGTGCTTTACCAGAGGATTCACACCGCTCTTCAGCTATTCAGGGTTCCTCCTCTTCAGGGAAGCGAGCAGTAGTGCCAGGGGGTTGCTTTGAGTGTGAGGATCTGAGTCACACATGGAGGTTTTGTCCCATTTCGAGGTCATCTTGGGCATGGATTGGCTATCCCCTCATCATGTTGTCCTAGATTGCCATGCCAAGACAGTTACATTAGCCATGCCTGAGTCGCCGAGGTTAGAGTGGATGGGTGCTTTAGTTAGTGCCTTCATCCGGGTCATTTCCTTCATGAGAGCTCGGCACATGATCGAGAAAGGGTGTCTGTCTTATCTTGCTTATGTGCGGGACACCACCGCCAGGTCTCCTACCCTTGATTTAGTGCCTATCGTTCGGGAGTTGCTGGATGTGTTTCCTTCAGATCTTCCAGGCATGCTTCCAGATCGAGATATAGATTTCTGCATTGATTTTGCTACAGATACTTAGCCTATTTCTATTCCTCCCTATCGTATGGCTCCTAAAGAGCTAAGGGAGTTGAAGGAGAAGCTTGAGGAATTATTGGCCAAGGGGTTTATTAGGCCGAGTGTGTCGTCGTGGGGTGCTCCAGTCCTATTTGTGAAGAAGAAGGATGGATCTATGTGGATGTGTATTGACTACCGCCAGTTGAATAAAGTGACCATCAAGAACAAGTATCCTATGCCACGCATTGATGATTTGTTTGACCAGCTACAGGGTGCTCGTGTGTTCTCTAAGATTGATCTGAGGTCAGGTTATCACCAGTTGAAGATTCGGGCTTCTGATGTCTCAAAGACTGCATTTCGCACCAGATATGGCCACTATGAGTTCTTAGTGATGTCTTTTGGCTTGACTAATGCCCATGCAGTATTTATGGACTTGATGAATAGCGTATTCAGGCCGTATATCGACTCCTTCGTTATTGTTTTCATTGATGATATATTGATCTACTAACGGAGCCTGGGAGAGCACGAGCAGCATTTAAGAGTGGTACTTCAGACCTTGCGAGAGCAAAAGCTGTACGCTAAGTTCTCCAAGTGT
Organism: Nicotiana undulata; assembly: GCA_005239495.1. Classification (NCBI taxonomy): domain Eukaryota; kingdom Viridiplantae; phylum Streptophyta; class Magnoliopsida; order Solanales; family Solanaceae; genus Nicotiana; species Nicotiana undulata. Next base: position 15,404 of record ML289128.1, read on the forward strand.
GAGTTTTGGTTAGAGTCTCTGGCATTTCTGGGGAATGTGGTGTCCAGTGAGGGAATCAAGGTTGATCTGTAGAAGATTGAAGCAGTTCAGAGTTGGCCGCGTCCTACTTCAGCTTCTGAGATTCTGAGTTTTCTGGGTTTAGCAGGTTATTACCGTCGGTTCGTGGAGGGGTTTTCTTCTATTGCAGCCCCATTGACTAGATTGACTCAGAAGAATGCTCCATTTCAGTGGTCCGACGATTGTGAGGCGAGCTTTCACAAGCTCAAGTTAGCATTGACTTCAACAACAGTATTATCATTGCCTCTGATTCTGGAGTATATACAGTGTATTGCGACGCTTCACGCGTCGGGTTGGGATGCGTGCTGATGCAGGATGGCAGGGTTATTGCTTATGCTTCGCGCCAGCCGAAGGTTCATGAAAAGAATTACCCTGTGCACGATTTGGAGTTGGCGGCGATTGTTCATGCTCTGAAGATATGGCGGAATTATCTATATGGTGTATCTTGTGAGGTCTATACTGACCACCGCATCCTACATTACCTGCTTAAGCAGAGTGACCTTAATTTGAGGCAGCGGAGGTGGCTTGAGTTATTGAAAGACTATGATCTCACTATTCTATATCATCCGGGCAAGGCAAATGTAGTTGCGGATGCATTGAGCAGGCGAGCAGCTAGCATGGGTAGTTAGGCCTACATCTCAGCTGAGGAGAGGCTTTTACCCTTGGACATTCAGTCCTTGGCCAACCGTTTGGTAAGATTGGACCTTTCAGAGCCCCGTCGAGTTTTAGCTCATGTGGTAGCTCAGTCTTCATTATTGGGAGATATCAAGGCTCGACATTTTGATGATCCACGCCTAGTAGAGCTTAGGGATACGGTGGTCCAAGGCAGGGCCAAGGGTATTACTTTTGGCGAGGATGGTGTTCTACGACTCCAGGGCCGATTGTGTGTTCCTAATGTTGATGACCTGAGGGAGAGGATTCTAGCAGAGGCTCACAGTTCTCATTATTCTATTCACCCAGGAGCTACGAAGATGTACCGTGATTTGAAGCAGCACTACTGGTGGAGGCGGATGAAGAAAGACATTATGCAGCATGTGGCTAGGTGTCTTAATTGTCAGCAGGTTAAGTACGAGCATCAGCGGCCAGGAGGCTTGTTTCAGCAGATGCCCATTCCTCAGTGGAAATGGGAGCGTATCACTATAGACTTCGTGGTTGGGTTGCTTAGGACTTTGAGGAAGGTTGATGCGGTTTGGGTCATTGTGGATAGATTGACCAAATTGGCACATTTCATTCATGTGGCTACTACTTATACTACAGAGAGGCTAGCTCAGATTTACCTTCGTGAGATAGTCCGGTTGCATGGTGTGTCGGTGTCTATCATTTCGGATCGGGGTCCTCAGTTCACTTCGCACTTCTGTAGAGCTTTGCACAGTGAGATGGGTACTCAGATAGACCTCAGTTCAGCATTTCACCCTCATACTGATGGCCAGTCAGAGCGTACAGTTCAGATTTTGGAGGATATGCTCAGGGCTTGCGTGATTGATTTCGGGGGTCAGTGGGATCAGTTCTTGCCTTTAGCGGATTTTGCATACAATAATAGTTATCAGTCCAGCATCGAGATGGCTCTATTTGAGGCTTTATATGGCCGGCGATGTCGTTCTCCGATTGGGTGGTTTGAGCCTAGTGAGGCCAAGTTATACGGTACAGATCTGGTTAGAGATGCCTTGGAAAGGGTGAAGATTATTCAGGAGAGGCTCCGTACAGCCCAGTCTAGGCAGAAGAGCTACGCAGATCAGCGGGCACGTGATGTAGCATTCATGGAGGGAGATAAGGTCATGTTGAAGGTTTCGCCGATGAAAGGCGTTATGAGATTTGGGAAGAAAGGCAAGTTGAGCCCCAGGTTTATAGGTCCTTTGGAGGTGCTGAAGCAGGTTGGAGAGGTTGCTTATGAGCTTGCTTTTCCTCCAGCCTTATCAGGAGTTCACCCAGAATTTCATGTATCTATGCTTCGGAGGTATCACGCCGACTTCTCGCACGTGGTTGATTATAGCACTATCCAGTTAGATGAGAAGTTGGGTTTCGAGGAGGAGCCAATTGCCATTATTGATAGGCAGGACCGCCAGTTGACGTCTAAGACAGTTTCTGCGGTTAAGGTCCAGTGGAGGGGCCAACCAGTTGATACAATGACCAAACTCTCGAAATAGAGTTCTAAAACATTCTGCCCAGCATTACCTTTCGTGATTGCGGAAAAGCATTCGCGATCGTGAAAAAACATTCACGATCACGGAATAACCTTAGCGATCGCGAAGAATAAATTCCAAAGCTTCCAAAATCCATTACGCGAACGCGACGTCCAGGTCGCAATTATGATGACCAACAGTGTTATATCCACAGCTATTCAGCACTTTAGGTACGATTCTAGTCCCGTTCGAGGATGAACGTTTATTTAAGAGGGGGAGAATGTAATGACCCAGCCGGTCGTTTTGCATATCAGAGTCTCGTTTCCTTAAATGAAACCTTTCATAGCGGCTATTTGTGATTTATGACTCGCGGGAGCGGGTGGTCCGGGATTTGGGAATGATTTGGATGGTTTAGGAACACTTGGTTCCTTAAGGCTGGCCTATTTGGCCAAGTTTGACTTCGGTCAACATTTTGAGCAAACGGCCTCGGAATCGAGTTCTGACAGCTCCAGTAGCTCTGTATGATGATTTCGGACTTGGGCGTATGTTCAGCTAGGGTTTCTGATGACCCGGGAGCATTTCGGCGCCCGAAATGGAAATCACGATTTCCTTAAGTTTAGAATTTGGCCTGGAACGGGACTTCATGCTATCGGGGTCCGAATGGAATTCCGGGACCGAAAATAGTTCCAAATGGTCATTTATGACTTGTCTGCAAAATTTGGGTCGTGACAATCCTCATAGCCCGAGAGCATCATTTCATGGCCTGCGAATCCTGCATCAAGCAATTCATGGCCCAGGACATCATGGTCTAAGGACGTCATCCTTAACCGTCCAAAGATAGCATTCACGGTCCAACGGGAATTTGCATCATGTTTAAGTTACGCATTATATATGCTTGTATTGATCATTTGCAGGTAATCCGGTTAGCAACGGCTATCCTAGCAGGAGCAGTCCCGCTCCAGTTCTCCTAACTACCCCACAAACCGTTTATTCCCCTAACCATGTGCTTTGCGTCCGTTCTTGTAAAACATCATCGGTATTCTTCACCAATGATTCTTGAACTACTTGCGGCCTGATTCCTGTAAAACCAGGGATATGTAGGCAACTCAAAAACTAGGGTGCGGCCTAAATCTCTTCTAACCATTTTCACTCGGTCAAAATTGGCCATCATATCTTTACCCGACAACTCTTTCATCCTTCCCGGGTAAAGAGGGGCAGCTTTTGATACCCAATTTTTCCTCAAATTATTTGCAAACTTGCATATATACCTTTAAAATCACTTTTTATAATAATTGGTATTTTTCCATAATTTTCCATATTTTTATCAATTTATTTTCCTATTTATTTAGTATTTTATATTCAATAATTATTCATAAATTGTATTATAAATAATTTCAAAATGTTTCCCAGCTCAATATATTTTTTTATCCTATTAGGATCTGATTATTTCACAAATTAGCCAATTTGGCATTATTTAGCTATAATTACAGCAATTTTGCAAGTATGGCCTAATTGTACATTTTATGCTATTTTAATTTGATAATTAGTCAGTTTATATTTTTAATATGAGCTAATCACCTGAATTTCATTTTACTTCGCATTAATTTCACTTTTTATAATTACTAGCTATTTTTATCAATTATTTATCTATTTTTATGGGTATTTAACTAATAGCCACTTTTAAATTTCAATTATAGCATAAATTGAACCCAATACCCCAACCCAATTAACCCAGCACAAATCTAAATTCCTACCCGGCCCAACCCTGTGATCAATCTAAGCCGTTGATCGATTTGAATCAACGGTCGAGATTATTAGTTACCATAATTAACCTAGACCTACCCCCACCGACCCCTCATTTTTTCGGTCTCTCATCTCTCTATCTCTCTAGCTCTCTAGATAATTCTAATCTCCCCCATCTCTGATGAAGTTGTTCGTCTTCTCTGGCCGTCTCTTTGCCGGAGACCACGGAATCCTCACCACCCTCAAACCTCCATGGGTCTCTCTTACGTCGGTAATGTTATCCCTAAGGCCCTCAAGGGACAAAGGCAAGTCTACTCACACCTTTGGCTTGTTCTTGCTTTCTCCATGCCTTCATGGCTCGAGTTTGAGTAAGATCTTTCTATTTCTTGACTAAACCCATGGGTTTCTAGGCTGGTATCTTCATCCCTGGGTTCTCTCTTTGAAACCCTAACTCTGACCCTTCGATTCCTTCCGATCTGTAATGGATCTATGTTTATCTTGAGGTTTTAACATAGTTTCTCTTAAAACCCTGATGCTTTTCAAACGATTTTGCATTTTTAAGAACTAGGGTTCTTAAAACCCTTTTTATACGATTTTCTTTCTGATTTCTTAGTATTATCTTGTGGTTCTCCTTATGTTTGAACGTTTATTTGAGGTTTTTCCCCTTTGTTGTTTGATTTTGTTAAAACCCTAAATCTCTAGCCGTAACCCTAGGTTCCTGAGTTTATTTTCGATAATATGTTTACTTGTTCTATTATGTTTACTATGTTCTCATGAGTACCCTGTGATTCCATGACTTTTACCCTATGTTTGCTTGCTATCATTCATGCTTATTATGTGATCCTACTCTATCTTTATTCATCAATGTCTCTGAATCTTCACTTCTCGTGCCTGTATTATGTTTATTCTGTAATTCATGATATGTGAATCCCTGATTCTTTTGATTTTACCCCACCCGGCTTCTTAGGGTTTCTGATTTTATGAGTTTTATTCGGTTTGATCTCATAATTTGTGCTAATTTCTCCTAAATCAAGTAGTACCTTTCTATTTGTGAGTCCCCATTGATTTCGCATGATTCTCTACTGATTTGAAGCTGTGAAGTATTTTCTGACCTTATTATGATGTTAACTGATTTTAAGCATTTTTCTTAATTAAAATATGAGGAACCTAGTCTCTATTATGTGTGATATACCTGTATTATACCTATGATGTTTCCTTACTGATTATACTCAGCCCCATACGATTCTCTTGCCTTATTTTACCCTTTGTCTATTACCATTTGAGTTGGACTCCTTAATTAAAGGGAGTCCTTATACTGATTGGATTCTAATTGGTACTTATTTCTATAATTACTACAGAACTATGATTCTTGCCTTATTCTCTACATAGTTTTGAACTATAAATATACTCTCTTCTCTTTACAGTCGAGAGACGAACACATTAGTTCACAAAACTCTCTCTTACACTTAAAGCTTTTCTGCTCTTTCTTGCTACTTGTTACTATTACTGAACTAGCCAGCTGTAAGCCAAGGCTAGTTATTGCACTCTACTGCTCTACACTTCGTGTTTACTCTACTTAACTGGTATGTTCTGATTTAAATCCAAGTTCCAAACCCTTTCTGCTTTCTTACTGCTTTAGTTTACTAGTTACCAGTCTATTTCTGTCTATTATTTGGCTTTTAAATATGTGATTAACGTGTTTAAATCATTGTTAGTTCTGTCCTATTTCAACTTAGGATCAGCATGTTTATGAACATGCCTATTCCCTTTAGAATATGTCTCAGCCTAACTCTACCCTATTTATGTTTGTCTGGTTTCTGGTATGAACCTGTCTTTTGCAAAATAATTTGTTACCCTAAGTTGTTCTGATTCTATGCTTAGTGTAATTATGTCCCCAGCTGTTTGTTTTGAAATTCATACACCTGTGTTATGTCTGTATTATTAGCTATCCCCAAATCACATAAACTCCTAAAAAGCTTATGTGTTTCTGCTGGTTATATGCTCCACTCTGTGTGCTGTATCTATCCCCAACTCCCATTACCCCTGTGTGAAAGACTGTTGTTTGCTCTGTAGTTGATCTGTTGTTTGTTTGACTACAGTGTTCTTGCTCAAACTATTTTTACTACTAATCAACTCATATTTTTTATGAAGTTTCTTCACTTAACTGAGTCCTTTTCAATATTGTTTTCCTATCAAACCCTTTTCAAAACTATGTCAAGCACTCTCACTCTACTCTTAAGTCCATAAGTTCGGCCCCCTCGGTGTGAGCACTGCTTTGGGACCTCTGAGATCCCTCTGAACTCTGACACACTGAGGCTGGCACTTCCAGACTGCACACATTCAATTCTTGATTACTAAGTCTGGGTGTGAGCATTGCCCTAGAGCCCTTGAGGTCCTTAGGGAACTTTGACATACCCGAATTATGAAAAGGCTGTGAAATACCATGAGGTTTGGAGGACTTGGGCCTAATTGAAAGCTCCCTATAGAATAGCTTCTTATTTTCCATTTCAGTTATGTAATTCATAATCTTTGGCCTGTAATAATTTGTAAACAACTCTTGGGGATGAATAATGGAAAGGTAAAGGGGTAACTATGCATGCTTTAGCTATTAAAAGGGTAGAAATCATGTTATTAGGCTTTATCTCCTACCTGTGCAATAGAGATCATGTTTAGGCACATATGTTCAAAATTTATGCATTATAAATCATGTTTCTTAGGTCTCATACTTACTGTTTTAGTATGTTCACTTTTACTTAGAAAAATCCTGCTAATAAATGGTACTCCCTACTATCATGTTCCACACTGCCATGTACGCTTTGAAATCCTGTCCCAGGTTAAACAACATTAAAATAAATTGTCACTCCAGTACCTTCTGAAACTATGATTAATACCGTGACTAATGTGCATTTAGAAATCATGTTTAGGAATTCTGCATATGCATCATTTTGCATCTCTACTGTGCATTTAGAAATCATGTTTAAGAATTCTGCATATGCATCCCTACCTGTGCATTAGATATCATGTTATAAGATCATATTTTCTCAACTACACCTAGCCTAATTACTGATGCATAAAAAGGTATAAACAACCTCACTCAGTTTTCTCAAAAAATAACCGGAAATCTGCCTCTCTCTTATGTGTGCTGCTTAATGCTAACAGGTTCTTTTAATCAGTAGGCAAACTTATTAGGGATTTCAAGCAATAACAAAACTGCATGTCTGTTTATCCTCTGAATTCACTTGGACACCATGTCTTAGGATCTTAATTAACAATACTACCTTTATATGTGTTTGAGTCATTCTAATTATGTGCACTATCTGCGGAGGTAAAATTGAGCCTCTTATATGCTCCTATGTGTTCCCCTCTTACTGCAGTCCTATACGTTCTTCACTTGTCGCTTTAGAATTTTACCTTTTAAACCTGAGGGTCTACCTAGTACCTCACTTTAGGATAGTAGTCCTAACCTCCTCCAGGACTGATAGGAAGGGACGGGTAATAGCACGCAATAGAGTTCGTGACCAACACGCGCTTGAATTACCTTCACGAGATGGGAAAGGGTAGAATATGGATATGATGATCGATGCGCTAATACCACGTGTAGCCCCTCTCTGAGGAGTGTCATACCGGGTATTGCATTGATGTGATCCATATTATCACAAACCTAGGATATCCCTTACTTTAAACGTTAGATTATAACTCTTTTCCAAAACATAGCCATGTTATAATTGTTTTCAAACACTTGCATGCTTAACCCCTCTTACTTGAGCCCTTTATTTGTTTGTTTGTTAAAACCGTACAAATTCACAACAAAACCATTTGGCCGGGAACCACACTAGTGGATCCTGAGGGGTGCCTAGCACCTTCCCCTTGGGATAATTTCAAGCCTTTACCCTATCTCTTGTTAGCAACGTAGTTGTAAATGAACCCTTAGGTGCCCTAACGCATCGCTAAAATCGTTAGGTGGCGACTCTCAAAATATGCAAACCCCTTTCCCAAAGGGAAAGAGTTGCCTCAACCCAAATGTCCTGAACCCGATCTTCCGCGAGGAACAAAGGGGGCGCGACACTAGGTTGACAATCGGTGCTCCTACGAGATTAGCCCGTAGCACCTCGACTCCTGGAGCAATCATATTTTTGTTTTCCCCGTGGAATCCGAGGCCATTGTCACCGTGTGTGGATGTGTTTTGCAAGTTTTACATGTTTTAACCTGAAAGAAAAAATACTTGACAAGAACAAGCGTAAAATAGTGTGTTTTACCAGAATCAGTACTGAACAATCACTATTATCCTTACCCACGGTACGCGCCAAACTGTTTACCCTAAAAATCGAGTAACAATTAAACTTATATTGTGGTTTTAAGGATATGTGATTTAATCCAATACGAGTTGACAATAAGATAAATCAAACCAGTATGAAAGCAATGCCTCGACCTCGATTCGAGATGGTCTCAAGGTATGATAGTAAGAACAATAAAGAATGGAGAAACAATGATGAACAGTAAGTAAAGAAAAAAGAGTAATGGATGTATAGATTCTTATTAGTGAATAATGATCCTTAGAAGTGAATGGGATCCCTCTTTATATAATAGAGGAATCCAAAATAAGGTACAACTCTAATTACGGAAGTAAATCCCATGATTTGCACTATTAACCGCTTTGATTTTATCTGTTCTTGGATTTCCTCCATGATCTTCGATCGGTTACTGATATCTCGCCATTCCGTTATTACGCCTTACTCGAAGTCAGTCATGCTTGGTCTCGATTGTTGATGGCCTCAATCTCAACGGACGCTTAGATCTCCAGGCTTGATGTCCTATCTTCGAGCTCGATTTTGACCCATTACGAGGCTACCCTCGGGGCAACTCCCCTGCCAATGAAATCGGGTATGCACGATTTCGACCATATACAATATTTGTTTTGTTACTTGTTTGTTTTTAGTAGTAAGTCACAAAAATAACAAAAACATTTATAAGATAATCTTTGTCACTATAAGACATGTGAGAACTTATGTGGAGTGAGATTGTTTTTATTGAGTTATCTAAGTGGGATCTACCTTGATCATTTTCAGGAGCTTATCTTTTTTTGTTAAAATTTTATTTTATAACTTAAATGTATTGTTTAATAACATTTATACAATTTTTACAATTCTTTCAACTATTGAATTAATGTACACGACAGAATGCACGTACTATAAGACTAATTACATATATAAGCTGAAGAAACTTAGCTCGGCTTCGATTTCAAGCATAATTAACTACTCAAGCAAACTTTTAATTAACTTGACTAATGTTTGTTTGAGCATGTTTTATGAAAGGGTTTAGCTCGTATGAACATAGGGTAAGAAGAACTTTTTGTAATGACCAAAATTCCATCTAGTCACGATGACATCTAATCTCTAACATCCTAGGTAAGTCAAGAAATAAATAAAATAAGTTGAATGAAAAATCATCAATAATCAATAAATGAAAATGTCAAGAATTGGTAATACAAGTCAGGAGCCACTAAGATTTAGAGTTATGATGTTGGTACTAAAAAATTATAACATCTATTTGAATATACATAGCATAAGTACAAATTTTAATCTACCTTGAACAAGTGGTAGCTTTTATCTATTACGTCAGTGCCTCCTCTATGCAAACATTCATGATACACAACATCTCAGCTCCAAAATGTGCACGCAAAGTGCAGAAGTGTAGTATGAGTGTCACGGCCCAAATCCAACTAGTCGTGATGACACCTAACCTAACCCACTAGGTAAGCCAAATAACAGTAAACAACTATCACAAATAACTCAAGCATCGTATAGGTAAGATACTTACCTCAAGCAAGTCAAATCACTCTTCTACCAATTCTTTCCCACATGAATCGACCTCCGAACAACTCGAATCTAGTCACAAACAATTTAGTATCATCAAATAATACCGTGGGAAACAACTTCAAACAACAAAGCATCGATCTTTATCAAAATCAAAAAGCCAACCCCTGGAACACACCCTAAACCTGGTCAAACTCATAAATTTTGAACTCCCATTCAATTATGAGTACAACCATACCAATTTCATTAAATTCTGTTCTCAAATTGACCTTCAAATCCTCAATTTTCACTTTAGGAATGTTGTTACTAAAATCCCCCATTTCTTCACTTTAATTCACCAATTAAATGCTTAAAATAAAGATGGTATCATGAAATAATAACAAATCCAAGTGAAAAACACATACCCCAATCCAAAGCATGAAAGTCCCCCTCCAAAATCGCTCAAAACCAAGCTCTCTAACTCAAAATGTGATACAATGACCAAACTCTCGAAATAGAGTTCTAAAACATTCTGCCCAGCATTACCTTTCGTGATTGCGTAAAAGAATTCGCGATCGTGGAAAAACATTCATGATCACGGAATAACCTTCGCGATTGCGAAGAATAAATTCCAAAGCTTCCAAAATCCATTACGCGAACGCGACGTCCAGGTCACAATTACGGTGACCAACAGTGTTATGCCTATGCGAACGCGTCCAGCCTTCCACGAACGCGAAGAATTAAGGGCTGATGTAATGCCCAGTAAGATTTCGCTAAATAATTTACGGTTTTGTGGTGCCAAGGTAGGATAATGTATTATATTTCAGAGTTTTTGGGTTGAATAGTGCGTTGGGGAGTTGAAGTTTTTCAATCTCGCGTCACCCAACTTGTAGCGCGCTAGACCATGCTATATCCCTCGCGAGGCCAGGTCTGTAGCGCGCTAGACCGTGTTATATCCCTCGCGAGGCCTGGTATATAGCTGACTATATCCCTCGCGAGGCATGGTCTATAGCTCGCTACAGAGCGTGCCTAGCCATTTTCGTAGCGCGGTCCGGAATTTCGTAGTATCCATTCTTCTATCGTTATAACTCGACCCAATTTTGATTAAAACCCCTTAGGGCTCATTTTTGAAGGGAATATCTAATATTTTTAGAAGTGAGAGTGTTCTAGAGAGAGGAAGTAGCACAAGTGCTTTGTTCATCAAGACCTTGTCCAAGCTTTGAAATCCAACGAGGAAATCTCACAAGATCTTCATCTAAGAGGTAAGGTTCCATACCCTAGTTTTCAATTTCGAATTTGGGACGGAGATGGTTAATTAGGAATGTGATTCTTGGGTGTAAGAGTATTATTTATACATGCATGTACTAAGGTTTGTGGTAAGATTGTTTAGCTCAAATGGGTAAAGATTGGGTTGTGTAGTGAAGGAAATCTTGTGGATGAATCTTGTAATAAAATTTGCATATCTAGTATTTGATAAAATGCTCAAATAAGCTGAGACCATGAATATTTTCCTAATTTGTGTTCAATTTTATTTATTCTCGAAATAGATTGGGATTGATAGGATTTACGAAACGTTGTAGTAACTTAATAAAATCTCGAACAAGGTATGTTGGCTAAATTTTCTCTCTTAAAATCGAATTCCATAATGTTCCCGCAAGTTCAGGTATGGTTGGCTCAAGATTCCTAATTTCTATACTCCGGGCTATCTCCTATAAACTTAACTATTCTGAATGAGACTTTCGAAAGATATATGTTCAAAGTGTGGTTTGCGTATTAGAATGTTATGGCTTTGAGTCGTGTTCCAAATTAAAGCCAGTATGCCAAATTGTGTGAGAAAAACTCAATATGCTTAACACTCTTAATTGCCCATACGCGTGCCTAAAGCCTTGATTGAAAATATCTTGTTTTTGACAATATGTTAGGAAGCTTGAAAAATGGAATAAGTGAATTGAGAAAATAGAGTCTGGCCAGCATTCCAAGAACTTAAGTTATAATTGTGACTAGCGATGCCAATGAAACAAGAAGATGTGATACAGATCATGAAATGATCCTCCACATAACTGTTCCTAAATGACATCAAAAATAGAATTGTCTAGAAGCTTTTGTACTCAATTTATGCCCATAAGTGGCTGTTTTAAATAATGTTTTGCTTTATAAATATATTCAATGTGATTCGAGTCATTATACACTCAGGTATTGAAATTGAATGTTGTCCTATCTTATACGTATAAATGGTGTATTGATTGTTTTCTATCTTGATGTGTGTTTCTATTACTGGTTGGTATGCCCCATTCTTTGGGAAGAAACTTTTTGTACTTAAAGTTTTCATAACTAATGAACTTCAGGTATATGATTCCCGAAATATTGTTGTTGTGACTCAGTAAAAATGCTAGTGAAGGTATATACAATGCAAAATATGTTGAGGTGAATACATTTGTAATTATGTTACTTTTATGTGTAAATCAAATCAAAATCAAAAATATTTTTGGGAGTATCATTAGTAAAACCGAGGAAGGGTGGGTCATAAGGCCCACACCTGAAACTACACGTGCCGGTGTACGGGTGGATTGTGATTCTTCTCTTTATTTGGGATAAAATTGAAATATTCGTGAAATTGTGATTATTCCCCTTAATTGGGATGAAACTGGTAATAGCTATGAATTTGAAAAGTCAACCCACATGGCATATGTGGGAAGGCGGCCTAGGTGATCGGATGGAGATCAGACACCATGTTGCGCACATGGTGGTACTACTCCTGGTAACAACTTTCTTTCACATCATCATGTCAAACCACATCGTTCGTGGGGAGATGGCCTAGTCGATCGGTCGTAATCGGACTCTATGCTAACAAAGACAGTGGTATATCGGTGAAAATGATCTCCCAACCAAAAATATATATTATCTTCATATTTTGAAAATTATTATGTTTTAATTGGCCATTTGGATAATGTTGATTGTGACTTGTTGCTACTATGTGTTGCCTTTGCTTATATGGGCATTCTATTTTGAAAATGGAGTTTTACCTATTCATACTAGTGCTATTCCACGGTATTAACGTCCCTTTTTCTAGGGGAGCTGGAGTTTTAATGGATACAGGTGGTTCCACAGCAGGCGACAGTGATCAGTGATAGCGGTACACTCTCTTCAGCTGACTTGGTGAACCCCACTTTATTCCGGGGTTATGTATCTCTTATTTCTCATGTACTTTGTGTTTTGAGGTATAGCTGGAGCCTTGTTGCCGGCATTTCCATATTACTCTTCAGTTGTACTTAGAGGTTCCGTAGACAGGTTGTGGGTGGTTGTTGATGTTGGGAGTCAAAACTAGAAATGTTGGTATTTAGCAAACATGTATTTCATTAAATCTATAAACTTGTAATATTTTAGAAATTATGAATAAAGCTACTAACGGAAATGAATGGAAGTTGCTAATGAAAACTAGTTAGTGTTTGATTAATGGAGTACATCTCCTCTTTATTTATGGATGAGTTTGGGTAGAAGGAAATCTAATAGGCTTGCCCGACCGGATCCACTCGGTTGAGCGTCGGTCGCGCTCCCTGAGTTCGGGGCGGGACAACTAAGGCCCCCAACCGGCCTCCCTTACACGTGAACATGACCCCTGCTCGCGATCACAATGCACAACCTCTGTAAAACTCCGTGAACGCGTCTTTAGCTTCGTTAATTCAATGAAGAAAACCCACCTTCCACAAAATAGAACTACGCAATTGTGACTTCCCTTTCACATTTGCGAAGAAGGAAACCATACATCAGCTGACAACAATCCAAAACTCGGAGAAATGGTCTTAAACCCAATAGACACACACTTGAGGCCGCCAAGACTCCATCCAAACACACCAACAAGTCCTAAAACACAATACGAACTTACTCGAAGACTCAAATCACATCAAATAATATCAAAACCACAAATCGCATCCCAATTCAAGCCTAAGAAAACTAATGAACTTTCAACTTCTAAAACTCATGCCGAACAATATCAAACCAACTCCGAATGACTTCAAATTTTGCATGCAACTACCAAATGACACATCGGAACTATTCTAACTCTCTTAACAGAAATTCGAACCCAGTATCAACAAAGTCAACTCTCGATCAAACCTCTCAACATTCCAAATCATCAACTTTCCCACTTTCGCCAAAAGCACCAAATCAACCTACATACCTCCAAATCAACATCTGAACATACTCCTAAGTCCAAACTCTCCATAAAAACTATCGGAATCATCAAAATTCCATTACTGAGTTGTTTACATAAAAGTCAAACTCCGATCAACTCTTTCAACTTGAGCTTCTAACCTGGGGACTAAATGTCCCAATTCACTCTCAAACATCCCCGAAACCAATCAAAACACCCCGAAAAATCATATAACCGCAAAGAAATATATAAGAGGCAATAACTAGGGGAACGAGGCTATAATAAACAAAATGGTTGGCCGGGTCGTTACATTCTCTCTCTCTCTTAAACAATCAATCATCCTCGAACGGGTCTAAAATCATATCTGGAGTCTCAACTAGGTGAGGATATCTTCTCTGCATCTCCTGCTCAGTCTATCAAGTAACCTCCTCGATTGGGTGACCTCTCCAATTTACCTTTATTGAAGTTATATTCTTTGACCTCAACTTTCAAACCTGCCGATCCAAAATGGCCATCGGCTCTACATAATAAGTCATATATCCATCTAACTGTACCGTGCTGAAGTCCAAAATATGTGACGGATCACCATAATAATTCCAGAGCATAGAAACATGAAAATCTGGATGAACTCCCGATAACCTAGGTGGAAAGACACTTTTGTAGGCCACATATCAAACTCTTTCAAGCACCTCAAAAGGGCCAATATACCGAGGTCTCAACTTGACCTTCTTCCCCAATCGCATCACACGCGGGCGAAGCTCTGAGCAAAACCTTATCACCCACTGTATATGCAACATCACGAACATTCCTATCTGCATAACTCTTATGTATGGATTGTGTTATACGAAGCCGCTCTTGGAACAACTTTACCTTCTCTAAGGCATCCAGACCAAATCAGTGCCCAACAACCTAGCCTCCCTAGGATAAAACAAATCAACTAGTGAATGACATCTCCTGCCATATAAGGCCTCATAAGGTGCCATCTGAATACTCGATTGAAAACTATTATTATAGGCAAACTTTGCTAATGGAAGAAATTAATCCTATGAACCCCCAAAATCAATGACACATGCACGTAACATGTCCTCCAAGACCCGAATGGTGTGCTTGGACTACCCGTCTGTCTGGTGATGAAATGTTTTACTCAAATCTGCCCATGTACCCAACTCTCGCTGCACCACTCTCCAAAACTGCTATGTCAATTGCGCGCCTCGGCCGAAAATGATAGAAACATGCCCGCAATAAAGGCAAAAAATCTCAAGAATGTAAATCTGAGCCATCCTATATAAAGAATAGGTAGTCACAACCGGAATGAAATGTGCGGACTTAGTCAACTAGTCCACAGTAACCCAGAATGCATCAAATTTCTTCAAGGTCTATGAAAGTCCAACTACAAAATCCATTGTGATGCCCTCCCACTTCCACTCCGGTTTCGCCAATCTCTGAGTCAACCCTCTTGCTTTTTTATGCTCATACTTCACCTGTGGACAATTCAAACACCGAAAGACATAAGCAACAATATCTTTTCTCATTCTCAACTGCCAATAATGTTGTTTCAAGTCACGATACATCTATGTGACACCTGGGTGAATGGAATAGCGCGAGCTGTGAGCCTCCTCAAGGTTCAAATCTCTCAACCTGTAAATATTTTGGAAAGAAATATGGCCTTGAAGTCGCATACCACCATCATCACCAATCACAACCTCCTTACGACCACCCCGTTGCAGCGTGTCCTTCAACACCAACAAGTGAGGATCATCAAACTGGCAAGCCTTGATACACTTCAGTAACGATGACTATGACACAATGCAAGCAAGAACCCGGATAGGCTCCAAAACATCCAACCTCACAAACTGATTGGCCAAAGCCTGAACATATATGGCTACTGGCCTCTCTATTACAAGTAAATATGCCAAACTGCCCATACTTTCATCCTTCCTAATCAATGCATAGGCCACCACATTGGCCTTTCCCGAATGATATAATATGGCGATATCATAGTCTTTTAGCAACTCTAACCATCTCGGATGCTGCAAACTAAGGTCCTTCTTCTTAGTTGATGGAGACTCCAACGGTCGGTATAGACCTCACATGGAGCGTCGTATAGATAATGCATTTGAATATTCAACGCGCGGCACTGGCTGCCAACTCTAAGTCATGCACAAGGTAATTCTTCTCATGAACCTTCAACTGCTGGGACGCGTAGGCAATAATCCTATTGTCATGCATCAACACTGTGCCAATCCCTATACACGATGCATCACAATACACGGTGTAAGATCCCGAACATATAGGCAACACCAACAATATGGGTGTAGTCAATACAATCTTGAGCTTCTGAAAGCTCGCCTCACGCTCATTGGACCATCTGAAAAGAGCACCCTTTTGAGTCAATCTCATTAAAGGATTTGCGATGGATGAAAAACCCTCCACGAAATAGAGATACTAACCTATTAAATCCAAGAAGATTCAAATCTCTGTAGGTGAAGATGGCCTGGGCCAACTCTGAACTTCCTCAATCTTCTTCAGATCCACCTTGATCCCCTCACTAGACACCACGTGTCCCAAAAACGCCACTGAATCAAGCCAAAGCTCACACTTAGAGAATTCAACACATAATTTCTTCTGCCTTAAAGTATAGAGTATGATTCTCAGATGCTGCTCATGATCCTCCTGGCTGCGTGAGTACACCAATATATCATCAATAAATACTATGACGAACGAATCAAGATATGGCTAGAATACACTGTTCATCAAGTGCATGAATGTTTCTGGGGCATTGGTCAGCCCAAAAGACATCACCGAAAATTCATAGTGACCATAGCGGGTCCTGAATGTTCTCTTAAGAATATATGAATCCCGGATCTTCAACTGATGATACCCCAACCTCAAATCAATCTTCGAAAACACTCTAGAACCCAAGGTGACAGACTAGGCCTGACGAATCCCTTATCATGTAACTCAAGTAAATGTTCCTTTAGTTCCTTCAACTCCACCGGTGCCATGCGATATAGTATAACAGAGATGGGCTAAGTACCCGACACCAGATCAATATCAAAATCAATGTCCCTATCGTGTGGTAAGCCCGACAGGACTGCGGGAAACATATTTGGGAAGTCTCTCACTATTGGAACTGGCTCAACGGTAGGAGTATCAGCACTAACATTCCTCACGAAGGCCACATATTCCACACATCCCTTCTCCACCATCCAGTGAGTTTTCAAATATGAAATTACTCTACAAGGAACATTATCCAAGGAGCCTCTCCACTACAACCTTGGAAAGCTCGGCATTGCCAATGTCACAGTCTTAGCGTGATATGGTGACAACCATTCTATGCCTAAAATCACGTCAAAATCAACCATGTTAAGCAGTAAAAGATCAACTCTCATCTCATAACCTCAAACAGTCACCACACACGACCGATACACACAGTCCACAATAATAGAATTCCACATCGTCGTACCTGTGATACACTAAAATAATACATGTGATCACAGCGTCAGAAGCAGTTGACTCCGGCTAGGCTATGAATGTGTAGCAACGGGCCTAACCCCCACCTGATCCACCTCTCCCTCTAGGGCGATATCGAACTACCTGAGTCCCACCCGTAGCTGGTTGTGCGGGTGGTGCAGCTACTAGTGCTTAAATCATAAGCTGTGAGCTCAGCTTTGGAAACCTGCCAAGAAGTATGGGGTAATCACCTTTTGAAATGAGTGAAGTCCCCACACTTGTATACAACCCCTCCCGAGAGGAACCTGATAATCTGATAAGCTGCTTGTAAAACCCTGACAAGATGGAGCACGATAAGAACTTTGTGTCGGTATCACACTGAATGATGGCTGAGTTGGGCGAGCACTATGTGAACCGTGTCTAACTGAAGTACCATGAGGAACATGATGAGCCACCTGAGCGGGCCTATGCGGATGACCTCTGTTGTAGTACGACTGGCCTCCATATGAGGCAAGGCTGAAGCCACCTGAACCACGAGGAATCTTGGTCTCTCACTCCTCACGCTCAATAGCGTAGTGGAATAGGAAAGAGAGCATCGAGCACAGCTTTCGTGTCACTAGAAATCCTTTTTCGTTTATTGGGAGACTAAATGAAAAAGTCTTTGTCAAGCAGGCATGATTGTCACGTCGATCGACAGTTGAGAAATACTATCTCCGGGGCCCTCAATTTAGTCCTGCGAACATGTTCAAAGCGTCCAACAGTCTCAACCATCTGGTCAAATGTAGCATCCGTCTTAACCTCTTGAGCCAAATTGTAATGCAAACTATAGTTGAGGCCATGAATGAACCCACTGATCTTCTCCTTCTCAGTGGGAACAAACCATGTAGTGTGGCGTGCTGACTCTGTAAATCTTGTCTCGTACTGGGTCACAGTCATATCCCCCTGGTAGCTTCTCAAAGTCCCTACGTAGATCCTCTCTATGAGTCTATGGAATAAATTTATTTAAGAAGAGAACTGAGAACTCATTCCACGTATGTGGTGCTGCGCCAGTGAATCCAACCCAACTGATATCTGATAACACTAATCAAGAAAATCCTGAGCATTGTATGATTCTCCTCTACCGAACTCGAGCAAAAAGGCTTCCGAAGCTTCTCCAACCTCCCCTTCCCCGAATCAGACATAGATGGATCAGCCTCGGACCGAGCAGCAGCAACTGGCTATACTGGTAACACCCCGGTATCTAATGGCCCTAAACTAGCTGCTCTAGAGTACCAGCGGTGGGAGTATGGGCTCCTCCCCCAGCCTTTGAAGTAGTTGGTGCAACTGGTATAACTGCTTGAGCCAGAATCATGCACATGCTCAAGATCTAAGCCCAAGCCTCATGAAAACCTAATATCACAATAGGTACTGCCGGTGTCTGGGTTGGTCTCACCGGCGCAACAACATCCGTTAGTTGCTCCTTTACTGGAGCAACTGGTAGCTCCACAGGTGCTGCCTGTCACGACCGAAAATCCACTAATCGTGATGGCACCTAACTCAACCCGCTAGGTAAGACAACTATTAATTATCCAATTTCAATTATATTAACAAGAAAATTAAATGAAGGAAATTTACGAAATTTTATATATTTCCCAAGGACTGGTCGTACAAATCATGAGCCTCTACGAATAGAGTTTACAAAGAAATGAAATAAATATATTGTCTGTTTGAAAAGTACATAAACAGAGTTTTATAAGCTAAGGCTACCCCGAACAAAGGAGGCAGCTACAACAAGGACACAAGTACATCTTCAAGTCCTGCAACCATCGAGCACAGCAACAACAACAACCGACATTCTGCGCGCAATGTGCAGATGTGTAGTATCAGTACAACTGATTGCATTGGTAAAAATGAGCTTCACACGTGTAATAATTCTGATGACTCAGCAATCTATGTGGAGCAATGAAATCATGACAACTGGATGGGACTTTATGAAGAGGTACGACATAAAGAGGAACAGAATAGCATACCCACGGGGTAATCAGATACGGGAATCTCAACCTAATCGAGAAGATCAAGAGACACGATCAGAATTAATCAAGGCAGAATAAAGGGCAGATTCGGGGATCTTCAGTTAATTAGCCAAACGTTACAAAATCTTCACGCAACAATTACGATTAATCATTGTAACGTTACATTAAGGCCATTATTAGTCATTAAGGCTCAATCACTGAAAAGAGTAGACGTTGTATTAAGAAATTTCCTATAAAATGGAGTAAAATATAACTTGTATGGACACGTTCGAACCACTATTGCAATATACTTGCTTTTTGCGCAACTTTCTTCTTTCTATTTACGAATTTACTTACAATTATAAGCATATTCTTTGGTTATCAAAAACACGTGTTCTTCTTAAAATAGCTTTGGTAGAGAATCTAATTCTTTGGTTAAACAAATTGGTTCCGTTACCGGGAAACTGATAATCTCTGTGTTTTTTCTCAAACAACATTTTTTGAATTATGTCGAACGCCAACGACAACAACAAATAAAGGATCGGAACTCCAGTTCCATCACCTTCAGGATCCCCACAAGGCTCAAGGGAACCTTCCCCAGAGAGATCTACGACTCAAAATAATAATCACAATGGAAATGGACAAACAGGAGAACAAGATCGGGTGAAGCAAATGGTTGGTGAATATGTGACTCAAGCCTTACAAGCTTTCATGAGGGGACTACCAGCTGCATCACCTACACCTCCTCCTAAAAACACCATAACTGTGGAAAATCCACAATCCAGATTAGCAAACTCAGGAAGTGGAGGCACTCCAAATGAGTCCCTCGAAGCCAGACCAGGTATGTCCCATAATCCAGAATTACAATCTTTATTACTAACCTTGCAGAAACAGGTGAAAGAACAAAACGATCGAATCGAGCAAATTCCTGGAGTACCACCTGTCATCAAAGGCATTGACGTTGATATATACTCTCAAAAACCTTTGAAGCCAAGTGCAGCACCCTTGTCTATTCCCAGGAAATTCAAAATTCCTGATATTCCCAAGTACGACGGGACAACCGATCCACGTGATCATGTAACTGCTTTTACCACCGGAGTTAAAGGAAACGACCGGACTAAATAAGAAATTGAGTTAGTACTAGTCAAGAAGTTCATAGAAACACTCACCAAAGGAGCACTAACATGGTATTCTTTTCTACCTGAAAATTCTATTGACTCTTTTGCTGAGCTTGCAGATTCTTTTATAAAAGCGCATTCCGATGCGCAAAAAGTCGAAAAAAGAATGGAAAACATATTAAAAATAAAACAAGGAGGCGTGGAGTTGCTTCGTGAATTTGTAGACAGGTTTCAACGAGAAAGAATGTTGCTACCAAGGGTACCTAACAATTGGGCAGCCATGGCATTTGCAAGAAATTTAAATGACAAAAGCTCAGAAGCCACGAGAAGACTCAAAGAAAGCTTGAGAGAATTCCCAGCCACGACATGGAACGATGTCTATAACAGGTATAGCACCAAGCTGCGAAAAGAATAAGACAATGTTGCTCAATCAAAAGTTGAAGATCAAACCAGTTCTAGACGCTCCGAACCAGAAAGGAGAACAGGTAAGAACAAATATGACCCTTATATGGGACCTTTGGGACGAGAAACTCGTCCCAGGTTTGAAAACACCCAGTCAGAATATAGACCATCAAATAGAGATAGGAGCTCATCCTCATCAAGATCCAGAAAGGATCGGGATGAATGAAATAGAGGTAATACAAGAATTGGAGACCACAACTTCAATGTAAGTACTTCTGAATTAATTACATTACTGAGAAATATAGGCGATAAGGTTCGATGGCCCAAAGAAATGAGGTCGAACCTAAATAGGAGGAATCTAGACTTCTGTTGTGAATTCCATAATGATCAT
This sequence comes from Nicotiana undulata, assembly GCA_005239495.1. NCBI lineage: Eukaryota > Viridiplantae > Streptophyta > Magnoliopsida > Solanales > Solanaceae > Nicotiana > Nicotiana undulata. Next base: position 36,621 of record ML289128.1, read on the forward strand.
GGACACAAAACATCAGATTGTAGATTATTGCAAGGTGAGGTAGAACAATTATTAAGACAGGGCTATCTAACATAATTGTTTAGTGAAAAAGGCAAACATGCATATATGAAGAATAGGGAGGAGACCCCAAAAACCACCATCTCCAAAGAGAACAGTGAACGTGATACATGGAGGAGAGAAGGTAAACGGAGCAGTCTGCTAAAGAACAACAAAATTCACAATACACTCAGAAAGCGGATTCGTAAAGACATGGAAGCAGACAATATAACATCGACAATGCAGACATCAACCGATTAATGCTTTCACACAACGACGCACTGGTAATATCCCTACTTATACATGACACTAACGTAAAAAGAGTGTTGCTTGATCCAAGTAGCTCAGTCAATATCATTTTGTCGAGAGATGTGGAAGAAATGCTAATGGAGGATCGAGTAATCCCAAAAGCACGAGCCTTATTTGGGTTTGACAACTCTACGGTCATAACAAAATGAGACATTGAGCTTAGCACCTATGCAGATGGAGTAATCAAAAATACTAGATTCCAAGTCATTGATACTGATATGGCCTACAACGTAATCATGGGGAGGCCATGGATCCATGACAAGAAAGCAATACCATCTACCTTACATCAGGTAATAAAATTCCCTTCCAAATGGGGAATTCAACAGATTCGAGGCGATCATCAAACCTCAAGGAATATAAATTCCGTAGTACCCTCTAACAAAAAAGAAGAAGCGAAAGAATCAAAAGACGAAGAAATCACCCAAACAGGTACGGAAAAAACTGTTACCCAATCAGGTACGGAAGAAGATAGCCACGAGAAGGTGAACCAAGTCACCACGGAAGAAATATAAAACATACGGACATGGATTCCATACCTGATGTCATTCAGAAACCAGAAGAGGACGAGCATATCAAAACAACTACGGAGGAGCTCAAAGTTGTTTCACTGTTTGAGCTGAATCCTGAACAAAAAGTTCACATAAGCACGAGGCTAAGCCCCAGCAGAAGAGGTAAGTTAATTGAATATTTAAAGGCTAATGAAGATTGCTTTGCTTAGTCTCATTCAGACATCACAGGTATTCCTCCGGAAGTGATGACTCATAAACTAAATGAAGATCCATCCTTCGTGCCTGTCAAGCAAAAAAAAGAAAGCAAGGACCATTCAAGAACCAGGTGATCGACGAAGAGGTACAGAAACTCTTGAAAATTGGTTCAATACGTGAGGTAAAATATCCTAATTTGTTAGCCAATACTGTAGTAGTACCCAAAAGAATGGTAAATGGAGAATGTGCGTAGATTACACAGATTTAAATGAAGCATGTCCTAAAGACTCATTTCCATTACCGTACATAGATCAAATGATTGATGCCACTGCAGGTCATGTATTGTTAAGCTTTCTAGACGCGTACTCTGGTTATAATCAAATAAAAATTGATCCCTCAGACGAGGAAAAAACTTCCTTTATTACAAACAGGGGGACTTATTGTTACAAATTCATGCCTTTTACCCTGAAAAATGATGGAGCCACGTCCCAAAGGCTAGTGACCAAGATGTTCCAGGAATATCTGGGAAAAATAATGGAAGCATACATTGATGACATGTTGGTGAAATCAACACAAGCGGAAGATCATTTCCAGCATCTTTCAATTACCTTCGAAATCCTGCGCAGGTATAATATGAAATTGAGTCCAGAAAAATGCGCCTTTGGCATGGAATCAAGTAACTTTTTTGGGTTTCCTCGTATCAAATAGAGGTATAGAAGCAAATCCTGCTCAAATTAAAGCTATTGATGAAATATCTGATATCCTTACGAGCAAAAAAGAAGTTCAAAGACTAACAGGAAGAATTGCAGCCTTGGGAAGATTTATCTCCAGGTCTTCGGAAAAGAGTTTTAAATTCTTTCAGTTCTAAAAAATCAGAATCAGTTCGAATGGACTGAAGAATGTCAACAGGCTCTCAAAGATCTGAAGGCCTATTTATCAAAACCCCCGTTTTTGTTTAAACCAAAGGAGGGGGAAAGGTTGTATGTCTACCTTGTCGTTGCAGAAATTGCCGTAAATGCAGTACTGGTAAGAGAAGACAAAGGAAAACAATCTCCTATTTACTATGTAAGCAAATCCTTATTAGATTTTGAAACTAGATATCCGCATCTAGAAAAATTAACTTTAGCTCTAATCATGGCACCTAGAAAATTAAGACCATATTTTCAATGTCATCTAATCACTGTTGTGACCTCATACCCATTGAGAAATATTTTGCATAAACAAGAGTTATCAGGGAGATTAGCTAAGTGGGCAATAGAATTAAGCAAACATGACATAATATATCAGCCAAGGACTGCAATAAAGTCTCAAATGTTAGCTAATTTCGTCGTTGATTTTAATACTAGCATAATCCCTGATGTGGAAAAAAGAGTTACAACTCTTTAACGGAGCTAATCCAAGAATATGGGCCCTATTTACTTACGACTCTTCTAATGTAAAAAGAGCCGGCTTGGGAATTGTTTTAATATCACCTACGGGTGAAAAGATACGACAAGCTATTAAATGTTATCCCATAACTAACAATGAAGCAGAGTACGAAGCTGCCATTGCAGGGCTTGAACTAGCACGAGAACTCTCAATCGAGCAGATCGTGATCAAAAGTGACTCTCAACTGGTGGTAAACCAGATGCAGGGGACTTATATTTCTAGAGAGACTCGGATGCAACAATATCTAGAAAAGGCACGAGACCTATTAAAACAATTCCAGTCATGGAAAGTTATGCAAATACTCGGGGAGGAAAATGCAGAAGCGGATGCATTAGCTAACCTCGCAGCAGTTGCAGAAGTGACAAATAAATACAATGCAATTGTCAAACACCTATTTCACTCAGAAATCGACCGGGACAAAAATGATGTAACATTTAACAATTTAACCTGGGATTGGAGAAATGACATTTTAATTTTTTTTGCAGAATGGTACCGTACCCGAAGATAAAAAGCAGCTCAAGCACTTCGTCGAAAAGCTGCACGGTACTGCCACATTCGTGATACTTTATACCGCACAATTTTTGGAGGTCCCTTAGCAAAGTGCCTAGGACCCAGTCAAACGGAGTACGTGATGAAAGAAGTACACGAAGGACACTGCGGAAATCATGCAGGAGCAAGATCCTTAGTAAAAACCCTAATCAGAGCAGGGTACTATTGGCCTAAAATGGACGAGGACACTGAGAATTTCGTGACTAAATGCGACAAATGTTAATGATATGCTAACAATATGCACCATCTAGCAGAGTTGCTCCACCCAGTGGTGTCACCATGGTCATTCATGAAATGGGGCATGGATATAGTGGGACCCCTTCCCCAGCTAAAGGAAAGGTACGATTCTTACTCGTGTTAACAGATTATTTTACAAAATGGGTAGAGGGAGACGCTTTTAAATAGGTGCGAGAAAAAGAAGTGAAAAGCATCATATGGCGAAACATAATATGACGCTTTGGGATACCAAAGGAAATCGTATGTGACAATGGCCCACAATTCATAGGCTCACAAATCACAGAATTCTTCGAAAGCTGGCAAATCAAATGAATCACTTCATCACCATATCACCCCATGGCTAATGGGCAAGCCGAGTCAACAAACAAAGTCATCGTCAACAACCTAAAGAAACGGTTGGAAAAAGCCAAGGGAAACTGGCCCAATGAGCTACCGGCAGTATTATGGGCTTACAGAACTACTGCAAAAACAGTCACGGGAGAGACTCCATTCGCGCTTGTTTACGGTTCAGAAGCTTTAACACCGGTAGAAATCGGCGAACCAAGCACAAGGTTCACAACATCAATGGAAGAAACAAACAACAACGAGTTGAGGAAAAATCTGGATTTTCTCGAGCAAAGAAGAGAAGCTACACTAATACGTATGGCAGCCCAAAAATAAATTATAGAGTGATATTACAACAGATTAGCTCACCTCAGATATTTCAAAATTGGGGACTTCGTTCTCAAAGAACTTCTTTCAATCAACAAAAGAAGGTGGTGCAGGAAATCTAAATCCAAATTGGGAAGGACCTTACAAAGTCTGTGGCATCACATGAAAAGGCGCTTATGAGCTGGAGACTATGGACGGCAGAATCTTACCAACCAGCTGGAATGCCATTCATTTGAAGAAGTACTACTTCTGAGTAAAGGAATACCCCCGGTCAGGTATCATTATGTTTGATTTTACTTTTGTAAAGTTAAAATGATACTAACCATTTTAGATGATAGGCAAAAAGCTAACCCATCACCAGATGATGATATTAGACCTGCATAGACACGAGGAAGTAATTGAATTCCCGGTTTAGGGTTACAACTTTCTGATGGACGTTTTCAAGGGTTAAGCAGTCATCATCTAAAACTATATACCTTCGAGTCCCGTATGTTTTTCCTTTTCAGGAAAAGGACCACAAGGAAGGAATAGTCAAGTGCTCGAGATTTCATTCTTCAAAGCTCAAACACTTGGGGGACTATACAGTATGGAAGGCAAAGAAGAAGCAAAGAAGACTATCAAAAAGTCAAAGCTCGATCCTGAAGATCCATCTTCCCAACAAGTCAAGTACTATGAGAAAAATCAAAGAGCTAAAGACAAAAACACAAAGCCTGATTCAAAAACCTTCGAAGAACAAATTTGTAAATGTAAACGAATGTTTCAAAAAACATATTCGTAAATGTAAACGAATGTTCAGGTTGAAGGCAGAATATTAGTTACGGGTAAAAATGCACATCTTTGTACTTATTCAAAAATTGTTGTAAATGAAAACAGTTATGGATGAAAGATCATTATCCTTGTACTTATTCAGAGAACTGTTGTAAATGAAAACAGTTACACATGAAAGATCATTATCCTTGTACTTATTCAGAAAACTATTGTGAATGAAAACAGTTACGGATGAAAAAGCATTACCCTTGTATTCATTTAAAAAATGTTATCAATAAAAACAGTTATGGGTAAGAATTCATACCCTTATATTTAAAAACTATTATAAATGAAAACAGTTATACCCTTGTACTAATTCGAAAAAACGGTTGCAAAAGAAAAACAGTTACGAGTGCAAGTTCATATCAAATCTGTTGAAAGAAAACCGGTTACAAAATGAGTTATGGACGATACACAAACACATGTAAAATGTTATGAAAGTTCGAAATAATGCAAAAACTTTTTCCAAAACATTATTAAAGAAAATCATGTGAAATTACTATCTCTCTTTTGTATATTTACACCATTATGAAGTTGAGACGTCTTCTTCATTAAGTGTCGATCAAAAAAGGGCCCTCTTTTATAAAACGTGCCTATTACGAAAAGGTACGAACAATCTAAGCATTTTTTAATGCAAAGTCAAAAACTCAGAGGTAAACCAAAAACCTCAAAAAGAAAGCATGCAAAGGCTTAAAAGTGAAACAAAAACTCAAAGAAAGCTAAAGTCATGCTAATATTGATATTAATATATTACGGCAAAGTAAACTAAGTGTTAACTTAGTCTAAGCCGGATTAGTTTATACATTTATTGCCCCTAAGTTGTTAGTTGGGGACTTACAAAGGATCCAACTTTACCCCTGATGGGACTGGGGGTAACCACCAATTGTTGCAAATAAAAATAAAAATAAAAAGAACTAAGTTCTTTAAACTTTTCCAGATCGGGGGTTGTCTTCACTGGAAGGAGGAGCAGCTTGATATGGAGAGACACGAGCAGCAGGGACCTCAACCTCAGGTGAAGAGAGATTCTGACTTTGTTGAGACTTCTCAACCGTCTCTCTGGTTTTAGCAATTTCGGCTTCCAAGCCAAAACCCTCTTGGCCAATTTCCGTCAATGTGTCAAGACAAGAATTCAGATAAGCCCAGCTAACATCGACGACTACTTTGTCTTCAAGAGCTTCATAATCCTTCTCCCACTGTTTAGCTTCAGCTCTTAACTCGTCTCTTTCAGCCATGGCAACATCGTGAGAGGTCTGTAAAGGAGCGAGGGATCTTTCCAAAAATCGGACCTTTTCTGAAGAGTTACGGAGGTCTTCCTATGTTTGGGTGAGCAATTGTACAAGTTCACCAGAGTACACCTCCTTTTGTTCCAATAAAGAATTCAGGCTCCTAATCTCCTCTATGGCACGAAAAGCTGCTCTGCAAATGAAGACTCTAGGACACTTTTATCCTTACCTGCTTAGTTCGAAGACGCCTTCTCAACGGCCAGTTCTGCTGCCATAACTCTAACTTGCTGCTCCAATGTACACTTTTCCTCCTCCACTGCCTCCATGTTAAGTTGTAAACCCGTGTACTGCTCCCTCCAATTATCATCCTCAATTTGGAAGTCCTTTGTTGTTTGCTCCATCTGAACGACTTTCTTCATTAACTATGTGCCCACAAGATTGATCTACATAAAAAAGATAAATCAGATATGGTAAGTATATATATAAGTACATACAAAAGAAGAGCAAGTTTTACCTTTAAGGACGAGTACATGATCTCGTTCATCCAATTCAGGGAGCTGTGGTTTTCCAGCTTAGACTTTTCAGTCGGGCCTATCAATGGCTTTAACCATACATTAGCCTGGCCCAACTTTTTCAAGAGGTTACCCGTCAATGGAACTTCTATTATAATTTGCTTCATCTCCCCCCTGCTGGAAGACCCTACTTCTACAGTAGAAGGCACGAAAGCGATGGTGGATAAAGGAGCCACGGGCAGAGTAGGCTGAGAAGCAGAAACAGCCACAGGAGCAGAAACAGCAACGGGAGCAGGAATAGACATGGGAGTAGAAACAACAATGGGAGCAATTGAAGGAAGTTCCTTAGGAGCGGGAAGAGAGAAAATAGCAAGAAGGGCTTCATCATAAATGGTACCAAAACCTTGACGAAACAGGAGATCAATGGATTCACGAACAGGAGAGGGAGTTGCATCCTCGGGGGCAGAAAGTTTGGATTCAGGCACGGGAGGATCAACAACGGGTGCAGACTCGTCGTCAGAGACCACATTCCTCCTATGTGACCTGTGGACCAGCGAACCCTCCTCTTCCTCTTCCTCTCTAACGTCCTGGACCCACTTGCTTTTCTTTCCAATGAGGAGGAACCAACAATGATCTCCTGGGCCTTTGCCAAGGACAACCTTGAAGCGGACACAGCCGCAGCAGAAATTCCACGAGCAGCAAACCCTACCAAACGAAAGGGATCAAATAAAGCTTAAAAGAAGAAAGAAGTAAAAACAAAACAAAAAACTTCGCTTACCGTGGGTCTTAACCTTCCAACCAAACCTCCCGGAGAGGTACTTCCACGAACATTCTTCTAAAGGAGAAATCAACAAGAATTTTTCTACCCAATCACGAAAATCGGAGATATTCTCAACGGTTCCCATGATTGCTGCAAAGGAAAAAGAAACAGTCACGGTACCGATAATTTATCAAAAGCAAAGGAAAGGAAAGTGAGCAAAACTGTACTCACGTGCAAAGTTTCACTTCTCATGGAAGGGGATATTTTCTTCACCTACTAAACCTGTAGTAGGGACAGCAACATACCGGACATACCACCCTTGGTTTTTGTCATCATCTGGAGTAACTAACACCCTTTTACTCCTAGCCGCAAGAGTAAACACTCATTCACGGAACAGCATCGGAGAATAGAGGTGAATAAGATGATGGAAAGTAAAGGGTACGGAAGCTAAATTGGCCAAATACCTAAGGCACGCGACAACTCACCAAACAAGAGGACCGACTTGTCCCAGACAAACTTTGAAGAATTGACAAAACTTGATGATAACGGGGTCGATGGGAGGCTTGAATCCTAATGTGAAAGGATAAGTATAAACATAAGAATACCCAGTCTTGTAAGAGGTTATTCTTTGGTTATCGTTAGGAAATAACAGGAAAATCAGGCTTCCAAAAACAATCCCTGCGTACAAGAGACACCAAACCCTCTGTTATTTGGGTAGGATAAAGGTTAGCACTGTCATGCGAAGACATTGAAGAAAGCTTCTCACTCATGGCCTGAATATCCTTGGAAAAAGAAAACTCTGCATGGACAATTTCATCGACCCTCGGCTCACAAAATGGTTCATTGTGTTCTCTACTTGATACGCTCAATTTACACCTTAAAAGAATGTAAGCGATCGTTGTCAAATATAGTAAC